>PVJH01023455.1:0-34805 GCA_004026705.1 Nesogale talazaci | reverse complement strand
GAATATGCACTATTTCAAGGTCATTTATATATGATGGGACTTCATGTAGTTTGTGGAAAAATTGAGTTAAAAGGATGTGCTTTTATTTACCAACAAACTTTTTGAAGACCATTTTATTGTTATTGTTGTCCTTGTGCGCCTGTAGGGTGGCTGAGGCTGAAATCCTTATGGTAGCAGATTGCAAGGTCTTCTATCTGGTAGAGAAGGGTTCAAATCATGGAAATTTCCTTCCATTTCTGGTATAAGGTTTAACCTCTCGTGACACCTGCGATCCACATTCAAATATTGACTGAGTTAAATAAAATAGAAGAGGGCCCAGTCTCCATATTTCCTCCCAGCTTGTTTATTTGTGAGCAGTAGGCCTGCTTTGGGGCTCTATAATTAACACATTTAAGACCGGATATTTTAAAATCAAGAAGTTAAAAATCAATGTGAAGGGGAGGGAAGTAGTAGAGATCCAAACCCCATCTGCAAGTTAACACATTAAAGACTGAGTAAATTCGGGATCCATCCACAAGGTGTTAAGTAAGGTGTTAATGGTTCTTATCTGTCCCCAGATCATCAGGACAGAGGAGTCCAGCTCTTTCTTGTCAGCGCCAGGCACTGGATGAGTCTTTCTTTGTGAGCCCAGAATGATTGATGAGGTGTTGGGGAGGCAATTGGATATAGAAGAGATGAGAGAGCAAATGGGGCCACATGATCCGACAGAGGTGAGGAATAGCACAATCCGTAGATTGTGGCCTCCTTGGTAGACCCCTTTTCAAAGACTTTGCTGACCTGCTACATGATCCTCCCTGAGCCACCAGCCATCTGGGGCCTTTCATTGCAAACCTGTTTAAAATTGGGAAAACACTTCTCAGTTGCTTCTTCCTTCTCATTTGAAGATTATAGAATGACAATGGATTTCCTAAGGGAAAAGAGAAGGTCGTGTGTGTGTGTGTGTGTGTGTGTGTGTGCATAGTTTTTTGTTTTGTTCTACTTTGCTTTGTTTTAATGTTTGAAATCTGGTCCCATTGCTCATTGCGGACTTGACCTTGCACGATGTACTTCTTACCTTTTCTAAATGAGCTGTCTTGTCACTTCCAGACCATTGCCAGTGTTGATTCTTCAACCAGAAGCACTCTTCTTCCCGCCAACTGGCTAGCAGGGTCTTGTTCTTCAGAACTGAAGGATTTATATGTGTCAACTCCTTGCCCTGCTAGAAAGTTCTAGATCCTTCCTTTGTGGACTCATGAGTCATGGCTTTAAGCTGAACTATACTTCATAGCATATTTTAATCATATGGGTATATATTAGAATGAAAAAGTTTTTTCGACCATAACACACCAAGTCCAGGCCCAGTGCTCTTCACGATCATAATCTTGGACTAGCCAGTTACCCTCCCCCAGCCTCCTTTCCCTTGTCTATAAATTGGAGATAGCAGCACGCACATGAGCAGGATTCATCATCTATTTCACTTGATGGAGTTGCAGCTTCATTAAAAGAGCTTTCAGGGGGTTGCAAAAGATGAAGGATTTTGAAATTTTATACTTAAGAAGACAAGTTAAGTAATTTATCTCCCCTTTCATTTGAATAATAGTTTATGTTCTTTTTAAAGTTTTATTGACCTATAGTTCATATATCATACAACTCAATAGTTCTATCACATCAAGAAGATTTGTGCAATCATCACCATAATTAGTCTATAACATTTTCTTCATTCTTTTACTCATAATTAGCTCCCCGTTTCCCCCCATAGTCCCCAGGAACCATTAATTCAGTTACTGTCTTGGTAGATTCACCTATCATAGATTTCATATACAGAGAACCATTTTTTAAAAACCACTAACAGTAATAAAGTAAAACTGAATTGTTTATATTCTTTTAGTAAATGATTTTAGTTAGTGGTTTCATGATCTCTCAGACGCAGACCTTCTCAGCAGGCTGCAGAAGGGCTCTGTGGTAAACTTTCTGAACATAAGGAGCCACCAATCAGTAACATAGGAGATTCGTATGCCACTTTAGTCACTGAGTATGATGCTTTGTGTGAGTTCTGCCTTCTCGAGGGATTTTTTTGGCAAACAATATCGACTCTTGAACCCTGGTGGCATAGGACTTATGCATTGGAATGCATCACTGCAAGGTGGGCAGTTCAAAACCACCAGGCACTCTGCAGGAAGACGATGAAGCTTTCTACTCCTATAAAAAGAGTTACAGTCTCAGAAACTCACAAGGGCAGTTCTACTATGTCATATAATCTATGAGTCTGAACTGACCCTTTGGCCATGAGTGTAGCCAGAAGAGCAGATGCATCTGTCTTAGAAGAAGTATAGCGCGAATGTTCTCGAAAAGCAAGATGGTGAGATTTCATTTTCACCTACTTTGCACAGGCTATCAACCATACTGGTGCCTGGAGAAAGAGTCTGCTTGGTAAAGTAGGTGGTCAGAGGTAAAGGAAGAAGACCCTCACTGAGATAAATTGACATGGTGAGTACAGCAATCAGCTCGAGCAGAGCGACGATGATGAAGGTGACCGCCGGGATCGTGCACGTTTCATTCTGTAGGCGAGGGGGCTGCTATGAATCGGAATGGCCTCAGAAGTACCTAACAACAGCAGCATGAAGTGGGACTCCTCCTTTCCTAGTAGACAAAGCAGGATCAAACAGATTGCACGGGCATTTGCCACTCACTCTATGACCCGGAAAAAGCACTCCATGATCTGAGCTTCTATTTCTTGTCTGAAAAAAATTGGAGCAATAATAATACTTAGTTTACTGGGCAATGGGTAAGTGAATGCACATGGCAGATTTAATAAGGACCGTGGTATATGGCAAACCACAATACACACAAGCTGCAGCTATCATCATTAAACCTGACGTTAAGTGTGAATGCTAGTCACTCTACTCCAAGTTTTAAAGTGTCCGCCCATTCCTGCTGGCCTTATTTAGGTTCCTTAAATTCCCCAAACTCTCTCACTGTCAGTTGTTTACACAGGCTGTTCCTCTCTGCCCAGACCACTTTTCTATTCTCCACTTCTAAGCAACTCTGAATCATGCTAAGCATCAGATGAAAACCCGCCTCCCCCAAAGATCCTTCCCTAGTCTTACCTGCAGACTATATTATGTACTCCACTTATGGACACCCTCCACTTTTCCTATCCTCACTTCACAGGTAATTTTCCCATTTATCTACAAGGCTCAAAATTGAAGCAACATGAAATGGAGTATTAAGTAAAGTTGATATCTAACCCTGTTCCTACTCACACAGTCTTCCCTTACCTTTTTGATTAGTTCCCTCTTCGATTAGTTTCTTGTGTGCCCTTCTAGAGCAGTGGTTCTCAACTGTATAAGTCGCAACCCCTTTGGGGGTCAATGAACTCTTTTACATGAACCACCTGATTCATAGCTGTAGCAAAATGACAGTATTGAAGTAGCAATAAAAATAATTCTGTGGTTGGCATCATCACAACATGAGGAACAGTATTAAAGGGTCACAGCATTTGGAAGGTTCAGAACAACTGGTGTAGAGGCACTTCAATATATGTATTCATATATCCCCCCTTTCTAACATGAAAAAAACTAACAGAGTGCATCCTCTTTGTCACCTCCCTTCCTTTAATATTCTCAATACTTTATCTTGGAGATCATTCCATTTTATGTTATAGTCCAACCCACCACTGCCCAAGCGATTCCAACTCACAGCCATCCTATACAACAGAGGAGAGCTGCCTCGTGGGTTTTTTGTAGCTGGAAATCATTATAGGAGTGACAACCTCCCCTCTTCCCTGTGGGTCCATTGATGGGTCTGAACTGACTGCTGAGGTTGCAGTTAACAGGCCGACATGGAAGCCACTATGCCACCAATTCTCCTTTTTTTCAGTATCTAGAAAAAAACAAAGCAGAAATTGATTGCAATTGTGTCAATTCAACTCATGCTGACCCTATGCATATCGGGATGGTACTGTACTCCTTAAGATTTTGAATAGCAGCTCAATTCTCTGAAATAAATTTCTCAGATTTACTCTTCTGAGGTGTCTCGGTACCCTGGGAATACTTGAACACTGAACATTTTCATTAACAGTCAAAGGAACTAATGATTTGCACTACCAGGGACTCCTCAGCAAACAAAAACCCATGACCATCAAGTCGAATTTCAACAGAGTGACCCTCTAGCTTAAGAACATCCTTAGTTTCTACGATAGTTAGCATCTTATTCTATGGGTATCTCACACATTTTTAGCTGGTCTCCTACTGATAAATACCTGGGTTGTTTATCTGGCATGCTATAGGCTGATGAGTCTCTCTATGGGACAATTTCCAGAAGAGGTAAAATGGCATATGTTTGTGATGCAGTGTATCTTCCCTGGCACAAGATAGAGTACAAGCCTTGATATACTGCTGAGGTCCTGCATCCTCCAAACACACATGAAGATGCTCTGCCACTAGATCCTTTCTGACCTGTAGAATCCCTGTACAGTAAGACAGAACTGCTCCTTTGCCTTTCTGAGACCTTTAAAATCTTTATGGGAAGAGTCAGCTCATCTTTCTCCAAAGAGCTGCTGGTGGGTTCAAGACTTGGACTTTGAGATGAGCAAGTGGGAAGAACAATCCATGTCTATTTCTTTTCCTCTTTAAACACGTTCCTAAGAAGTTTGCTCCATGTGCCTCCTGATTGTATTGCCTTACGACCTGCTCCTGAAGTGCCCACAGGTACCTCAAACCTCAGGAAGTTAGTTATTTGAATGTTCATGTCAGGCTGCCAAGCATCGAAATTGCAAGAAATTGTATTTGCAATAGGCCAATGAGGATCTGGCTGGACAGGATAGGTGTTAAAGGAGGAAGGAGGAGAGGTTAAACAAAGGAAAGTTTCCTCTACAAAATCTAGCTTAACTTAATGCACTTTGCCAGGATTTATGCAAAGAACAGTTAATGAATGCCAAATCTTTGCCAGACCCAAGGCATGGGGAGCTTTGAGATTTCTAAAATATTCTCCTCACACTTTTAGAGCTTATAATCTATTTAAATATACCTTTTGACACCGAATGATAAGTAAAGTAAGAATTGCAGGCATTGCATAGAGACAGTGCTGTGGATGGAGAGACTAATTCTATCTTGAATCAAAGAGAATGGGGTCCCAAAGGAAGAGGTTACACATCCACTCATCATCCATCCCAGTTGCAAAGTAGTTACAGAGTAGTACTACAAAGCGGGCCCTCTGGACTCCACAGTGCAGGGATCATGTCTGAACTGTACACCATGAGTTCTATGCCTGATAAGTAACACTCTGGAAGGAAAACAGACAATGAAATGCACTGGGACACGAACTGAGCTGGCCTCTCTACAAGGTGCTGTGAATTAAATTGAGTCCACCAAAAATAAATATATTGAAATTCTAGCCTGCGAATGTGATCTTGTCTGAGGAAATGAGGCTTTTCTTTGCTATGTTATCAGCTCAATCAACAAGGTCAGGCCTGAATAGGGAGGGTTCTCACCTCTTCTGAGTTTCATCTTATCAAAGAGGTGGTACACACAGTGGAAAGACAAAGGACATGTGATGGAGTGTCTATAACCAAAAATAATGGCCAAGAAATGGCACAGGCCACCAGATGTTGGAAAAGATAATAAAGAAGCCTTAACAGATGAAAACAAAAAGAGCATGGACCTAGCATATCAAAACACAGAACCTACTGATGTTGACTTGATTTCCAGGTATAGAGTCCCACCCAGATGAAATAGAGTTGCTCCATTCCTGATGCTCTAAATATTTATTTATTATTTATTTAAATTATTTTATTGGGGGATCTTAGAGTTCTTAGAATAATCCATGTATCAATTGTATGTATCAATCATATATATATATATATATATATATATATATATATATTGCCATCATCATTTCCACAACATTTTCTATTTGGGCCCTTTGTATCAGCTCCTCTTTTCTCCCTCCCTCATAAACCCTTGATAATTTATCAATTATTTTTATCTTTGTATCTTATACCATCAGCTGTCTCCCTTCACCTGTGCTTCTGTTGTTTATCCCCCTAGTGGAGTCACATGTGGATCATTAGAATCAGTTCTCCCTTCCTTCCCTTGACTCCTACCTTTCCCCTAACCTCATGATGTTGCTACTCTTATCAATGGTCCTGAGAGGTTTATCTGTCCTAGATTCTATGTATTGAGAACTCTTATCTGTACCAGTGTACATACTCTGGTCGAGCCAGATTTGTAAGGCAGAGCTGGGGTCAAGCTATTGGGGGTGGGGAGAGTGGAAAGCATTAAAGAACTACAGGAATGTGGTGTTTCGTTGGCACTGAGTCTGCTGGCTTGTGCCTTTCTTGTGACCCTTCTGTCAGAGGATGTCCAATTTTCAACAGATGGGCTTTGGGTTTCCATTCTGCCCACCTCATCCCCCGGTGGGAATCAATATGATCGTGTGTTCTGGGTCTTCTGATGACTGATACCTGTTCCCCTTGATACCTCATGATTACACAGACTGGTGTGCTTCTTCCATATGGGCTTTGTTGCTTCCCTGGCAGATGGCCATTTGTTTAACTTCAAGTCTTTAAGACCCCAGATGCTACATCTTTTGATAGCTGGGCACCATCAGCTTTCTTCAGCACCTTAGCTTATGCACCCACTTTGTTTTCAGGTGGTGTCAGGAAGGTAAGCAACACAGAATGCCAGGTTATTAGAGCAAAGTGTTCTTGTGCTGAGCAAGTACTTGAATACGAGACCCAATGTCCTTCTGCTACCTTACTACTTAAACTATATGTACATAGACCTGTTTCACTATTGTTATCTAGTAATATACTTATGCATGTACAACCTGATGTTTATACTTCTAAAAATGTCTTCTTTGAGGTTTGAAATCTTTACAAAAACAAAAAGCCTCATCGTTCTCCCTCAGAGAAGGCAGAGGGTTCAAATGGCTGATAGCCCGATGATTAGCAACCAGCTTACCTGCCAGAGCTGCGTACTGCCCCGGCAGTGCCTTAAACTCAGACTCTGAGCTCTCAAATCTGCTAGAAAATAATTTTCTGTTTTTGAAAATCACTGACTTTGTACTATTTTATTATGCGCTTAAGAGCTCCTTATTTCTCACTTTTTATTTTCTAGCTTTTTGCTTATGAGAGTATTTATAAAAGCCCAAAGATATGTAATAGTCTATAAACTCATCCCACCCCCACGTCTGACGATGAGCTCATTGAAAATACCATCGCTTACTTAGGTCAAGCACACCTTAATCCTCAAACGACATTCTTGCTCCTCACTTTAAAGAGGTGATTAATGTCTAAAGTACAGAGCAAATTGCAGAAAGTGAAAATAGAAAAAAGCTGACATAGAAATGTCACATGGAGATTCAACAAAGATCTTTATCAGCCCTGTAGTGAAGAAACCAATATTTAAAGAGTTGAATGCTTCTAAGCACTGCAGAAATATTACATGTCTGGGTTAGGCTTGGTATCAGCTAATGTCCTTTCAGACAATAAAAATTTTGGAATTAAATTTTTCTACCAGACAAAATCTCCCAAATCAACATGCAATTAAATTCATGGAGTCTGGATTTTAATCAATAGTAACTGGTATATCAAACAAAAGTACATTCCCATAGAGCAGAGACTGACAACAACAATAACAACCAAAATATCATTCATTTTCTTTCATTATGTTTCATGTTTGGCTGCTTTAGTGCTACAGTGATATTGTTGAGTATATGCAACACAAACACATAGCCCATAACCAATAAAATTGTTGTCCTCTGGGTCTTTACTGAAAACAGTGTGTCAGCCGCTGACATAAAGAATTCTGTAACTCTTGGGAGCACCTGGAATGTGCTCTTGAACACTTGGGAGCACTTGTGCTCCTGCAGTATAACAGAGAAACAACATGCATCACTCGTTTGCTGGTTTCTAAGTTTGGAATAATTTTTGTTAACATCTCTACCACTCTTGCTTGCTTCCTACACATATGGGTATTCTAGGTTCTACCAGATCCTTCTTTCAAAATCTCTTCTATTACACTAGCACTTCTGCTTGCACACCTTCAAAGTATCCACTGCTAATTTGTTAAATTGGCCTTTGACTAAATCCTTAACCTCTCTGACCCCTGTTGAACCTTTACCCTTGTGCTGATTTTTGGGGGCAATGCATGAAAGCTCCCAGTACTCTGCAAGGCAAGTGAGCGTACAAAGGTCTGTAATCTCATCTGTGATGAGATGTGATGAGTTGCATTTTCCCATGGCCTAAGACAACAGGAAGATCCTGGTCAGTCTTGGTTCAAGGGAACTGAGACATACAAAGGGTTGATACCAAATACCCTGGAAGCTTCTGGGGAGAATTAAAGGCAAAACTTGTTTATGGGGCTTGGCACCTGGTAAAGAGCCTAATAAATGTTAACTTAGAATTTAGTCTCCTGCCCTACCAGTCAGTGGTCTTGTGTTCATGGGAAATGAGGCTTATGCTTCTAAATGGAGAAGAGGCAGAGAGGACGAGAGTGGAAGCCAGGGATAGAAGAGAAAATAACCAAGAAGACAACATCTGCTTTCTATTGCCCTGGCTCAGGGGCCGAGGCCACCCGCCCTCTCAGTGTAACGTTTCTTCGTTCCATATAAACAGAAAGGATGATTCTCGTAATCTCGGCAACAAAATATGCAGGCATAAAAATGGCTCATATTTTACTTTAATGAGAGAAATGAAGGACTGTTTCCTTCACACAGAGAAGCCTGGGTTGCTGTAATTAACACCAAATGGGCCCGAGGCTGCAGCACTCTCAAATGAGGAAGAGGTGGTGGGGATTGGAAGAAACCTGGGGCCTCGGGAGATGTAAAACCCTGCCAGCCCTCCACCAGCCCTGTCTCCAGCCCTCTCTTATCGCACTCCGACCCACTCAGCTGCAAGGCCCTGAAAAACAGGCCTTATTATTAGGTACTTACTGTGCTTTACACTCGCACACATGTGTATACATACATAGCCACATATACAAGTACACAGACATCAAGACTGCCATCTCTGTGTTCCAGATCAGAAGACTAAGGCCCAGAAAGGTCAAATAAGTTGCCTGCTATTTCACAGTTTAAAAGTCCTGGGATCCTTTACCATCTGACATCAACCTACCTTCCCATATCGTGTACTTTAATGAACCCCTTTGTACAGTCTGAAGGTGCTCTGGTGGCTTACGAGTTAAGTGTTGGGTTGCTAACTACAAGGAGGACAGAGAGAGAGAGAGAGAGAGAGAGAGAGAGAGAGAGAGAGACTGGGCTTTCTATTCCCATAAAGATTTACAGTTGAAAATAGTTTCATTCAGAAACTCCCCCTGTCCTATGAGGCTGCTTTCAGTTGGCCTAGACTCTTTGGCCTTGAAGTTGTTTTGTTTTGTTTTTTTAAGTTTTTTTGGTACACTTTGAGCTCTGCTAGTGCAGTAGGTAATCACTTAGCTATTCATCAAAAAGTCAGTGGTTCAAATCCATCTATCCCTTCCACAAACACAAAAAGATGTGGCAGTCTTATGTGGGGTAGTCATGATACAGGATCACGGAGTCAGAATATGACATAATAGCAATGAATTCAGTTTGGCTTGTATAGTTTATAGTCTAATCACGTGGGACCCCTTCCCATTTCCTATTCAATCCTGTCTTCTTATTCTTGTGCTGGGGTTTCAGACTATATAGTCTTATTTTTCTTTCTTTGCTATTGAAATCGAGCTTATCTTGAATGTCCACCTGAAATTGCTTGAAGCCTGGACTGGGAAGGAATTTAAGTACTGGTAAATGACATACAGCATGCATGTCAACACTGATGCCAGCCCTACCCATGTTCAAATCCCAGCTATGGCATATACCTACCTCTTCTCTTTGAGTCTAAGTTGTCTATTGGGAAAAATGAGGATAAAAACTCAGGGCTGTGTTTAGGAGCGAATACACAGAGCCGACACACACTATACAAAAACTGAAACTCACTGCCATCAAGACGATGCCAACTAAAAGCAAGCCTATTATACAAGGTAGAACATCCCTGGAGAGTTTCAAGACCATAGCTCTTTGTCGGAGTAGAAAACCCCATTTTTCTCCCTTGGAGCTGGTGGTGGGTTTGTACTGTGGACTTTGCAGATGATAGCCCAACTTTTAACCCATACACCACCAGGGCTTCTGGCACACACTCTACATCCAGATTATAAAAAGCAATGTGCTGTCATAATTGTTATTGAATTGTGTTCAGGAAAATTTTACTCCATGTCCTATGAATGATATTGTTCAATAGTTCCTGCATTCTGTTGGAACACTTTCCTTGGAATGCTCACAAATATGAAATGCTTCCAAATGGTTGGTCAGGGTGCTGTGGTAGTTACATGATCTGGTGTCCATTTGGGACTTGGGACGATTAAGAGTGAAGGGGTGGAGTCTAGTCTTGCAATTAAGTCATAGCCAATGAGGCTTCTGCGTGGGCATGGCCTTCTCCTGAGAATTCTGGAAACTTCTGGATTTCCTCCTGGGATGCAGGAGAGACTCTTTCTCAAGACACTCACTTGGAGATGCTCTACTGAAAAGGCTGACTCCCTGTGAGACATCACTGAGAAGCCATGTGGATCAACCTTGATGCAGCCAGGGCTCTGGACCAGAAGAAGTCACGTGGAGACTTCTGCCAGTGCTGAGATGCTTACAATTCCACTGGATCTACAAGACTTCCCACCCACTGGCCTGTGATCTTCTTCCTGCATTCAGCATCATTGCATGTGTTTCATGAGTCTGAAGACTCATGATTGGTATCTGACCTATGGGGTAATATCGGACTTCTTAACTTGATCTGGACAGGGCTGGCATATTTGCTCAAAATTCAACTGCTCTTGTATATAAATCTCTTTTTTATACACATTGTATGTTTATGAATCTGTTTCTCTTCTCAACATGGACTAACACGGTAGCGGTCTTCTAAATTTCTTGGCATAGACATATGAGTGCTTCCAGAGCTTAGTCAACTTGCTGAATCATCTCAATTGGTATTTGTGGCAGTTACATAATATCCTCTCAACTTGCGTGAAGAGGTGGAGTCTAGGATATGAATCAGATCACAGCTTGATGGCTTTATGTGGAGGTGCAATGGAGACAAATAGTTCACTGAAGGCCAGACCCACTCTCTCTGCCTTCTCTTTCCTGCTGTTGAGACATGCAGAGAGCTGGAGGAGACAGGTAGAGGTCCATGCCAGTGTTGAGCTGTTTCCACTGCCACTTGATCCACAAGACCTTCTACCCACTAACCTGCGATCTTCCTGCATTTGTCATCTTGCATGTACTCTGTGACTCTAAAGAGGAATTTATGGACTAGTCATCAGACTTGTGGACTTGATCTGACTGGGCTAGGATGTTTTCTCAATATACAATTGCTCTTTTACATACAACTCTTTCTTATATACATATGAGTGTCTATGAATTTGTTTTTCTAGTCAACCCAGACTAATAGTTTTTAACCTAATTTTGCAGGAAGATAGGAGGGACCCTTCAATTTATTTATTAAAACCCTTTGTTGTGATTTTGGTAGAGGTTTTTGGAGTCAATCGTCAGTTTTATGTTCAAAAATTTATAAACATTTTGTTTCCATTCACCTATTTCATTTCCCTCAAGGAACTGACACCTATTCCAATTCCTTGTAGGATTTCCTGTCTGCGTTTCCTTCTTTTTCCTCACCCTCTGCCCTGTGGTAAATAATGCTTTGTTTGGTCTTCAATCGCTGATTAGTCTATCACAGCAGACAGTTCAATTCCTGACCTGCAGAGTGACCTAGGGCCATAGTTTTGGGGATCTTGCCAGTCTCTTTTTCTTCTGCTTTTAAGATTGTGGGTACTGATGTTCTCATGGTCCATTAGTCTATTGGACCATTTCCATGTGTCTTTTGGTTTTCATGATAGTTCTTTCCTCTGGATATGGCAAAACCAATCTTTGCACTTCAAATGTCTGTTCATAAATTTTTAAGACTATAGTCACTACTCATCCAAGTAGGCTGTCAAATATTGTTTTTGTAGACTGTGTTATACCAATTGAACTTGGTGTCTTCCAAGATGATGGTCCTGACACCCTCACCCCACCCCCCAACCCAGCCAAGCCCAAAAAATGTATTCCCTCACAATGTTTGTCTGTATCTTAGAGCTTTTCATAACTGCCTTCACATCATGCATCTCTGCAGCAGTCATGTGCATATGTTAATTTTATCATTGAAATGTAGGGGTGGAGTCTGGCCTGCTAATCTGGAGATAGCCATTGAGTAGCCGATGAGGCCTCTATGTGGGCATGGCTTTCACCTGAGACCCCTGGGAAATCTCACGATATTTCCCTCATGAAGATGAGATGCTATCTCCCCCAGTTGTTGGGAGCTAGTTTCAGAGATGATTAACACAGAATAGCAACACAGAATGGTGGTGGCTGGGAGGCTGGAGTTGCTGGTGGAGAGACCACACGGCTTTGCCCTGATGAAGAGAGACCTCTGAAGCTGGAGTTGCATGCTGTTGATGGACCTGAGCCCTGGAAGCAAGGAGCCATAGGGAGACCCCTGCCAGCACCAGAATTCTGCATCCACTGACCTGTGACTTCCTGAGTCGGAAGCAGACTTCATAGACTAATTTCGGTCATGTGGGTTATTATTGGACTTATGACTTTGCACTGCACTGGATTGGGATGCCTTCTTAGGGTCACATTTCTTTTGTATATAAACCCTTTCCTTATATCCATATGTGTGTCTTTGAAATTTTTTCCTCTAGTCTAGCCGGACTAACTCAATCACCATGTTATATTTTACAACAAAAAATAAATACACTATACAAATATAAGTACAGCAAAAGTAGATTCACATATAGAAATATCCTCATTCAAACCTATACATATTCTCATGGGGATACTTCCACTCTCCCTTCCACACCTGTTTAGCTCATGTCTATTCATCTACTTACTCATAGATCCCTGCCACTGTAGGATTGCAGATTGTGATGATTAGGAATTACGTTAGCTAGACATTCTGGGTAATGACTAGGGCAGAGTCTTACCCATCAACTGAGTCATTTGCTAAGGACCTCTCATTGGTGCTGTAAGCCCTTTCGAATAAGAAAAAGAGACTGAGCAGAGCCAAATCCATGTTAGCCCTTCCTCTTCTGTTGAAACTGGATCTTGCATCTGGTTCCTTGATCTCCTGTTGATTCGCCTGCAATCCCGTGGACCGTCAATAGACTACAGACAGATTCCTTCAGCCAACTTTGGAGCTGTGCATCCACCAGTCTGTGCCCCTTCTTCCTCTGCTTTATCATCCTGCTTCTTGTTCACCACATTTCACAAATCAGGAGAAGTCTCATGTGAATCAAACGGAATTTACCTATGAGTACAACTCTGCAATACAATTCTTCATATGAATTTCCTTAGATGAATCTCTTTCTATATACAACACTTACAATTGTCACGGGTTTTATCTCTCTAGAGAACCCAGCCTCACGCATGCATTTAACAGTGCTTGCCTCTGTTGACGTCAACTCTTGCAAACCTCAGTGACTTCCTTGCCTCCATAACTTTTTCCTGATCTCCCACTTACTGTATTTATCATCCTCTTCACCCAAGTTAACTCTTTCCTATATTATAGCAAGTAACTTCCTATCCCTTCTTTCTCTTCCCACTTCTGGTAACCTTGAAAGAACACTTTCTTTAACTGAAAACATTTTCTTTCTTTTTATAATAATAGTTCCTTTTAATATTTCTCTTTTTATGACTGACTACCTTCGCAGGCTTACTATCCACTAAAGAGGCCCTGGTGACCTAATAGGCTACACATTGCGCTGCTAAGGACCAGATCAGCAATTCAAAACCATCATCTGTGCTAAGGTAGATTACCCACTAAAACAAAAGCGACCAGAGGTGAAGGTAGCTATGGCTGCAAGCTCAAATTATTGGAAAGAAAATATAGGGTGGCGGATTCTTATCACAGTGCCCAAAACCTTGCCTGAGAAGAACATTGCTACTCTAGTAGAATCTGGGGGAAAGACCATCAGTTGCAAGAAGAAGCAAGTTTGGTGAACCCCCTAAAATCAGAGAATGAGACCACCCTTCCAATTATCCAGGTGAAGATCTAACATTACCCAACTGGCTTGTGTTTGTGCCAACAGGGAGTGTCAATGGGGAACTTAAGGCATCTGCTCTTTAATGAGATGTTAGAACAAAGTGATCCCAGTTCACCAATCCTCCTCCTCCATCTTAACAAACCAACCACCATGAGCTCATTTAAGAAGAAGCTTCTTTCCATTCTTTCACTACCTATCAAACTCCCCTCATCTAAGTTATGTCACACTCCCTCAGTTTAATTTTCTAAAGCAGGTATGTGAAGATATCAAAAGGATCAGAAGTCATTGAAGAAGGGAGACTAGTCCTAACAACTAGAATAAGCGACTATTAGGGATGCAAGATAGAGCTTGTCTTCTTAAGGAGATACTGTGAAAAATACCCCTAAATAGTTACTGCTGGTGCACACATGTTTTCTGAACTTTAAAAAGCAAGTGACAACTTCCCAAAGCTATATCACCATTTTGGGGAAATTAAGCACAGGAAACAACCACAATACAGAGAAAATGCAAATATTGAAAAGTGTAAGTGAAGAAACATAAAAGACACAGGCAGGGACATATAATGTAAGTTTGTAATGGGAATTCCAAAAAGGAAATGAGAAACAGATGATGGTAGATTCAGAATGAGAGTCATGTTGTTGTTATTGTTGTTGTTGTTGTTGTTGTGCTGTCGTGTTCTGTCCATTTCAACTACAACAACCCTGTAGGAGAGAATAGAAATGTCGAGGTTTCTAACACTACGATCTTACAGACACAGACTGCCACAACAGAGGCAGCCTGCCAAATCTCGTTTCCTGAAGAGGGGTTGGTGGGTGGTTCAAACCACCAGCTTCTTGGTTAGCAGCCAAGCACTTTACTTCTGCGCCACCAGAATTTCTAACGAGAGATGTGATTAAAGAAAATGTCACTGAGCTGAAGAAAGATATGAAACTTCCTATGGAAAGAAAGCACCATGTCTTGAATAAGAATTATTGCTAAAAGATACACACCTAAACATATCCTGGTGAAATCACTGAACCTAATACTGAGCCCCAAAGAGAAATAAAGAAAACATCTTGAAGCTTCTTGTGGCAGCCATGAAAATGTGCCTGCTGGATCCCCCGTAGAAAAGGAACATACGCATCATTGACTGATGGCCACATTCCCAGGCCGACTGAATCCACCTATATGGCTATGCTGCCTGCAGGCTGCTCTCTGTCCTTAACCAAGCATGGCAGGCCAACTCTTCAAGACGTTCTACAACTCTCAAGAAATTCAGAGTCCTGGTCAACCGTTTCTGAGAAATACGGTGCACTTACCTTTCCTCTCTCCTTGCAAAGACTTCAGACCCGCATCGTGGTCTTGATGGCTCTCTTGGGTTCTGCCTTCTCCCATCCAGTACATATCTTGCCCACTAATCCTGTCATGGTGTCATATTGGCAGAACTGAACTAATACACTTGCAGATATAATTTTTTAAAAATTTTAAAACTGGAAACTTTGCAAAGCAGAAAGTTGTCAGAGAAAGAAAACTCGCAAAGTTTCTCCACCAAAACAAACAATAGACAAATGGTAAAAGCATATCCTTTCAAAGTTGGAAAACTTGTGAGACCCAGAAGAACAAAGCAATTCCTATTGAGTTTGAACACATGGATTTTAAGATGATAGATAGATAATATAACATTAAGTCTGACTTCTGTACGCAACACTGATAATAAAAGGCAGTGAGTTTTAATGCTTAGACATTAAGGAATAATCTTAATGTTTAGACAATTGGGATTTCAGTGAGGCAACTACCTGAGGAAAAACTTCAGCAAAGTGAAAATTATGTTCAACCAAATTTCGTGGTTGGGAAGATGATAAGTGTAAGAATTAATAAGCTATAACTCATATCATATTTCACAGTTAAATCTAAAAAACAATGAATAGCTCACTGGGAAATGTAATACGAGTTAAACAAAGGTTATTATAAGAAAATAGAGGCTTTATGGTATGAAAGTTCTGAACTGACTCAGCAAAACACAGGAGGTGGCAGGGGATGGTATTCAGGGAAAGTTCCACAAGGGAGTGGGAAAACGAACAAGTGAAAACATTTTAAAACTTCATCACTGTGAAGAGCATATGGCCAAATAAAACACTAAGAAGGGGAAAATGAGTAAGAGTTACTGAACTTTTATATAGCACAAGAGAAGCATTTGACGGTAAGGATGGCTACAGCTACTACAGTTAAGATAGCACTGTATCAGACCTTATTCCGTGTGATGCATAGAATTTTCATTAGCTAATTTTCAGAAGCAGAGTACCAGGCTTTTCTTCCTAATCTGTCTTAGTCTATGAGCTCTACTGAAACCTGTCCACCACAGGTGACTCTGCTGAATTTGAAATACCAGTAGCACTAGGATCTTAACCGCACCAAGACATGGATGCACAACCAACCAGAAGGTAAATGCCATCAGTGATTGTGTCAGAAGATGAACCACCACCTCCCCACCTGCCCTGGTTGCAAGCCACATGTACTCAGTGTTTGCAGCAATGAACTTGACCATACCAGTGATAAGGAGGGTGGCACAGGACCAAATGTGAAACCGAGCTCTGTTCTGTTAAAAATAAGCAGTCATCCAACTCAGAAACAACAAAGCCCACATGGAAGAAGCACACCAGCCTGTGTGGCCACGAGGTGTTCAAAGGATCTGGTATCAGGCATCAAAGAACTAAAAATTACATCATTATAAATGAGGGGGAGTACAGATTGGGGACCCAAAGCCCATCAATAGGTGAAGTGACATCCTCTTACAGAGGGGTTGCAGGGAGGAGATGAGCCAGTTAAGGTATAGTATAGTAACAATGAAATATGCAATTTTCCTCTAGTTCTCAAATGCTTCCTCCCACCCACTATCACTCCCAATTCTACCAGACAAATTTAGGTAGGCCAGGGGATGTACACTGGAGTGGGAAATATGGAGAACTTAGGATAGATGATCCCTTAGAACAAGTGATGGGAGTGATGATACTGGGAGGATGGAGGGAGGATGGAATAGAATGGGGGAATGAATTTCAGGGATCTACATATAACCTCTCTGAGGTACGAACAATAGGGAAGTGAGTGAAGGGATACATTGAACAGTGTAAGATTATGAAAAAGTAATAACAATTTGTAAATTATTAAGTGTTCATGGGGGAGGGAAGGGAAATATGGGGAGCTGGTAGTGGGGGCCTAAGTGGAGGGAGGATGCTTTGAGAGTAATGATGGCAACAAGTGTGCAAATGTGGCCTGCATACAATTGATGCATGTATTGATCGTGATGGGTGTTATATGAGCCCCCGATAAAATGATTTATAAAAGATAAAGGAGGGGGAAAGAAAAGGTTATACCAAGGGCTCAAGTAGAAAATATTTGGAAATGAATATGGCAACATGTGTACAAATATGCTTGATACAAATGATATATTGAATGTTATAAGAGCTCTAAGAGCCCCCAATGAAATAATTGATAAAAAAGAAATATAGTAAAATAAGAAAAATAGGCTCATCAACTGAGCTGAGTCCATGAACACTGACCAAGAGTTGTTGAGTGTCTCCTATTTTTAATCACTTCATATGCATGTGAAAATTGGACAATGAATAAGACAGACTGAAGAACTGGTGCATTTGAACTATGGTGAATATTAAAAGCACAATGGATTGCCAGAATAAACAACTCTGTCTTGGAAGAAGTACAACCCGAATGCTCATTAGAAGATAGGATAGCTTTCTTTCGAGTACATTGGACATGTTATCAAGAGAGACTAGTCTCTAGAACAGAGCATCATGTTTGGTAAAGTAGGTCAGTATAAAAGAAGACCATCAAGAAGTGGGATTGACACAATCACAGTAGCCACACCCAAAGATCCAAACATTACTAGACTGGGCTACTCATCCTATTATACATAAGGTTGTTATGAGTTGGAACCGGCACAATGGCATTTAATACCAACAGTATAGACCAAATATCTTCCTAGGTGCTGAGAATATATCAGTAAATAAAGTCAATAAGTCTTCTACTCTTCTATTCAAATGGGAAGGAAATAATACTCAAGCTACGTGAAGTCAGAAGGTTGGGGCTGCCTAGTGGAGTCAACTTTTTGAAGTGCTGGTGACACACTGGTGACAGTCATTTCTTTAAGGCTGTAAATGATTGGATTCCAGAACCCTGTGAGATTCAGATAAAAGGAGAGGAGGAAAGAAATATAAGAAAGGGAGAAAAGTAAAAGATTTCTTCTTCAGAGGAAAGATGATACACGCAGGAAAATTATCCTTTAATTCCATTTTTATGACATTTTTGAGTCTTGTACTGAGTTCGGCAAGGTCATTCTCTTCAGCAGTCATCTGAAGTTGGTCTGTCAGGAGCATTGTCAGACACTAGAGCCAAAAGTCCCACCTTTGTAGGGGATCTGGGCACTATGCCTCCATGTCTAACATACTTCAGCTTATTTGTTTTTCTCCTGTTGAATGACACGGTGATGAGTTCAGTTTCAGTTATTATGAATAATGCTGCTATGACTAGTCTTGTTGCTTTCTTTTTATGAACAGAATCATTTGTTTCTGTTAGATAGATAGATACCCAGGAGCAGAATTGTCTTAGAGTATATATCAGTTTATATTCCTACCAGCAATATAAGAATTTTGGTTGTGTTAAATCCTAAAAGTAAAGTCTGTTTCATTTTAGCCATTCTGGTGGGTGGGTATTTAATGGTATCTCATTATGGTTTTGATTTGCATTTTCTTGATTGAGTAAACATGTAGCTACCAGATGTCTGTCTAAGCATTCATGTCTAGTTATAGTGGGGCTAAATTTAAAAACAAGGTAGCTGGATCTAAAACTACATGTACTTTAAAATCTATACCATTCCTATACATGTACTTTAAAATCTATATCATTGACTCAATTAATAATATAATTAAAATAATTGCGAAGTGTCTCATGGAGGCTACTTAAATTATTTTTCAACAAGCTGGTGGTGCTGCCTCTAAAGTCGACTAGGATACATATAAACCTTAGATATACAATTGTGTTTTGAGTTCTCAGTTGTAAGATCTAATCCAAGAATAACTAATTCATATGATGTGACCTTGCTTAATACTTGTGAATGAAGTGGTCACTGAAGACATGGAAGCGATAGCAAAGTGTGGTGAAGAAATAAGATACTTCCCAGCTATCATAAAGAATAGAATCTGAGAAAATAGCACTGAAGCTACAGCACAGGGAGAGGGGTGCATCTGATCAGAACACACAGGAGCAAACAAAGAGGGAAGGAGAAATAGGGAAACACAGCCTGGCCCACATAGCTCTGAGGACAATATTCCTGCTCAGAGCAGACAATGCCCAGAGAGTAACATACGTCTGGCCCCACCACAAAACATGCCATCCCTCACTGACCCATAGTGCTATGGGAGACAACACTGGAGAAACAGTGTGGGAATTGTACCCAATCTGACCCTATCACACTGGGGTGAAACACTAAAGCTGTGCAAAGGCAACAAAACAATGAACTCCCCGGGGAGTACTAAAAATAGACTTTGGGATCAAGGTGTGGCACCCCATTACTTTCTCTCTCTCTCTCTCTCTCTCTCTCTCTCTCTCTCATCGTTCATTTCTTTGTTGTTGCTGTTGTTTGTTTTCTATTGTTGCTTTGTCTTATATTCCTGCTTATTACTGTCTCTATAGGTGGGTAGGATAAGCAATCTGGAGGAGAAAACAATGGACTGTGATGGTTGGGGGTGGGGGTAAACTGGAGAGGGAGAGGTGAGAAATATAAGGGGGGCATAAACCAACCCAGGATCAAAGGAACAACAAGTGATCTAAGGTCTATGACAAGAAGGGTAGAGGAGGCCTGGTGGGGCTAGCTCAAGGACAGTGTAGCTAAGAGAAAGTACTGAAACCAGAATGAAGGATGAGCATGTAGTGGGACAAGAGAAAAATAAAAGAAAAAAGAGAGGAAAGGACTAGGAAGCAACGGATATTCATATAGGTTTAAATATAGGTGTGTGCATATGTGAATATATTTTTATATAATGGTAGGGAGATATATCTTTGTACATATATTTATATGCTAAGTATTAAGGTAGCAGTTGGACTTTGGGTATCTACTCAAGTACTACCTCAATGCAAGAACATTTTGTCCTAATAAACTGGCATTCTGTGATGCTCACCTTCCAGAGATAAATGCTGAAGACAAAATGGATGTATAAGTAAATGTGGTAAAGAAAGATGATGGTTCCTGGCTATCAAAAGATATAGTGTTTGGTGACTTAAATACTTGAAGATAAAACAGTGACCATCTGACTGATTAGCAACAATGCCACACGGAAGAAGACTGTGTGATCAGGAAGTGGCTACAGGATCATGTATCAGGTATCAAAGACCCTGAACAAAAAAATCATATCAATGTGAATGAGGCAAACTGTGAAGTGGAGACCCAAAGCCCACCTGTAGACAATTGGACATCCCCTTACAGAAGGGTAACAAGGAAAAGACAAGCCAGTCAGGGGGCAGTTTAGCACCAATAAACATACAATTTTTCTCTAGTTCTTTAAAGCTTCTTTCCTCCCACTATCATGACCCAAGTTCACTTTACAGATTGGGATAGACCAGACCACGCACATTGGTACAGAAGAGAGTTGGAAACACAGGGACTCCAGGACAAATAAACCCCTCAGGACCAACAATGAGAGTAGTGATACCAGGAGGGAAAAGGGAAGGTAGGGGAAGAAGATCATTGATCACAATGATCTACATACCCCTCTCAGTAGTACAAACAACAGAAAAGTTGGCAAAGGGAGATATTAGTCGGTGTAAGACATGAAAAAACAATTATAAATTATCAAAGGTTCACGAGGATGGGATAGTATGGGGGGGGTGGGGAATGAGTTGATACCAAGGGCTTAAGGAGAAAGAAAATATTTTGAAAATATGATGGCAACATATGTATAAATGTTGACACAATAGATGTATACATAGATTGTGATAAAAACTGCATGCGCCCCCAATAAAATGATATTTTTAAATAGCATGTGAGATCTTAAAGACATCTTAAAACAAGCAGCCTTTTAAGTGAGATGTCAGCTAAATCCACACAAATGTAACACACCCACCACCCTGTATGATCCAAGGATTATAAATAATAAAATCCATGATTAAGTAAAGGAATTGGATTAGACCTTAAATACTGAGTTTTGGATTTGCAAAAGGTTATGGATGACACCAAAATCCACTGGAAGAGATTCCATGCAGATTAACCCTCCAATGAACCACCTCAGACCATTGACTAGATATATGATAGTCTTGACCTCAGCCAGTGTGCATTGGAGAGTGGATTACTACAAATCTAGTTAGATGCAAATTTAAAATAGTATCGAGTGTTTTCCTATTTGATCCATTTTTAATTTGTTCTGGTTCCTATTATCAACTGCTTTCTTCTGGATTGAGGTTTTTCTGTGTTTCCTTTTGCTGTATTGTTGAGGGATTTTGTCTGTTTATTTGTTTTTCTATGATTTTCTTTATATTAAATCCAGGATAGGTAACCCATAGACAGCAACTAGATTAATAATTCTCTATGGCAGGAAAGGTGGGAGAGGAATAGGGCACTCATAAAAATGGGTACAGTAAAAAATAAAATTATCTAAAACTGATTGTAGTGATGATTGCACAAATATTTTAATATTTTAAACCACTAAGTTATAGGGTAAATTAATTATGTGAAAATAAATCTGCTAAAATTAAAAAAATAAATATATTTTGTTAAATGCATTGTTTTTCCTTCTTCTGAAACAAGGAGTAACTTTGCCAAACGAAACTATTTCTGAAATAGGGATTGACATCTAACCGAACATACTGTCCTTCTGGGACAGTTGATGCATAACTGTCTACTTAACAGTCAGTCTCTACTCACCCTTGTTTATAATGTAGTTTTTGATTAGACATCTGGTGCCTCTGTGCTTAGGAAACATCCAGGCCATGGGGTGAGACACTTTTCTAAACAATAAAACACACCAGTATGCTTCAGAGACTGTTCTGAATCATTGTAAGGTCTTTGATAAGGTCATTGAATCATTGGACTAACCAATCCCAGAACTTATATTAGCTCAAATGTCTTGACATTTAAAATTATAAATTCTTACAATTCAAAACATTTGAGTTGTTTTCTCTCACTGGAAGCCAAAAACTTCCTAACTAGCCCTGTCCCATACCTCAGTTTAAACAGATTGAAACTTTCTTTCTCTGATTGTCCTGACAATGTGGTCCTAGAGAATGCAGAAATTGCATCCGTGTGATATTTATTGTTACACAAAAACCAAATCTTTTGTCGTTGCATAGATTCTGACTCCTGGTGACACCATGTGTTACAAAGTAAAACTCTTCCACAGGGCATTATTGGCTGTCATTTTTATTAAAATAGACCTCTTTAAAGTATTGAAACACCCGGGGGTTACTGTGAGAACTAAGGTGTACCTGACCCAAGCCAGGGTATTTTCAATCCCTTCACATGCATAGGAACATTGTACATTGAAGAAGGAAGAGCAAAGAAAAATTGATGCATGTGAACCATGTTATTGGCAGAGAATATTAGAAGTGTCATGGACAGCCAAAAGAATAAACAATCTGTCTTGGAAGAGTACAGTCAGAATGTTCCTTAGGAGCGAGAATAGTATGCTTGGTAGAGTGGACAGGGAAACCTTTGGCCAGCTAGATTGACGCAGTAGCTGCATCAATGGGCTCAAACGTAAGAACAATGAGGAGGAGGATGCAGGACTGGGCACACTTTGTTCTGTTGTATATAGGGCTGCTGTGACTCAGAATCGACAGGGTGGCACTCAGTCACAACAAGGGCAACATGACAAAGCTCCAAGTCTTTCTTCAGGTCTTTCAGGTTTCTGGGTGGAATTGAACTGCCCACCAATTGGCTAATACCTGAGAGCAAACTGCTTGCAGCAATCAAACTCCATGGCCCTAGAGTCAGGGCAACCTAATGCTTATAAAGAGGAATCCTGAAAGCTGTGGTTTTTATAGATGGGAAAACTATGGAATCAACTCTCAGCTTTCCAAGGACATGAACATCTCCAGGAGCTCTTGCAAGTAACAGTCCCGCTTTTCGGAAACTGCAACAAAGACCCAGAAAGAATCTTTACTGCTGTCACACAATAGTTAAAAAAAACAACAACAACACTAAAGCTAAACAACTGTGCTCTCTCTTTTAACTGTGCTCTCTCTTCCCAAAGTGGGTGATATTACCCCCTGGGATGCTGAAATGATTCAGAGGGCACTGCAAATGTAGATCCATCTTTTGATCATGGATTATGGGCTGTGATATGTGTTTTTTTTCATTGTTGATGGCAGTATGTGGAATGGAGTTGGGGGGAGGAGGAGAGCTGAGCAATTATTTGCTACTACAGAGGAAGACAGAACAGAGGACAAGGAGCTCAGGCTTAAACAAGGAACTTACAGACCTTATTCAGGAGTTTGGATCTATAGCAATGGGGAGCTGTTGAGCTATTGTAAGTGGAAGGCCAACAACAGAAGACCTGGGTGTTAGAGAAATCTTATGCCCATGGGAAACATGGAGGAAGGAAGAAGGGGGAGGGAAGTAGAGACCAAACCATCTGGGCTGCTTTGTGATGTAAGGAGTTCTCTGTCACTGTAGCAGGCCCACAGAAAGAGGCTGAAAGGAAGGTTCTTATGATGGATACAAGGCAGCGATAGATCATTCCGGAGGTCCCTTCCAGTCTTGAGAGGCCAAAGATTCTCTAGGAGAAAATGCACTTGCCTCGGTCCAACTTCCATTCCCTATCCCAAAGCCCAAGGTCCGAGTGAGAAAACTGCAACATACTGGGTACTCAGCATGGGCCTGGCACGGCAGTCACTCCCTCTGAGTATGAGTAGGTTTCTGTCTCTGTGGTATATTTGAGGTCCCTTAGCCAGTGCACCCCGTGGGGAAAGGAGTGGTTCCATTTTGTTGTGCAACAGCTCATAAATCCAGGAGTCACAAACAAAGGAGATTCTGTTACAAGTAAATACCATTTGAAATACAATCTCTGTAAGGGCTTTATGTTTGTCATGAATTTCATAAATTGTTGCAGTAATTAACAGGGCATGAAACAGGCTTCCTAGCCCATCGAAGAAGGCTTTCCTGAATGCTCCATTGTCGGATATTCCACCCAAGGTCCCGAGGGAGTGGTACCCTGGGTGACACTGAGTGTGGGATATGGGTGGAGACAGTGGAACTCTGGGGGAAAAGCACCTCTATTTATGGGAGGTAGTTTAGGGGGTCTATTTTGGGTGACTTAGAGAATGACAGAGATTTACCTCTTAAAACCTTCCTTCAATAAATTAGAATGGAGCCCAGGCCAAAGAGACAATGAGGACCTTCCACTGCATTTAAATCAGAAGCTAAGGCAATGAGAACATTCTTTTCCTTTTCTGTAATTGCATATGTTTGGAGGATTTTCGGACCTCTCCCCCCACCCCCAGCTTGTTTTCTTTCTCTCTTAGAAAACCGTATGGAAAATAAAGAGCCTACTTCATGAACGCAGGGTTGCCGTGAAAAGCAGCACCTTCCTGAAAGCCCAAATAGCCCAAAGAATTGCTGCAAGACCCCCCTGTTCCTGCTTTGCCTCATACTTTGTCAGAGGGTCTCAGGTGACAGCAATAAGCCTGGTCTCCTTGGTGCTTCTTGCTCATACACTCTTTTAATTAAAATATTTCAGGCATACAAAAAGTACAAGTAGCTTTATACTTGTAATGACCATAAGACATAAGTGAATGAAACTGTATAATTCACATAAGTGATTCTCATACATCAACTGTTGCTGTTGGTCAGTTGTCTTCAGGTCGGCTCAACTCAGGGTGCCCTTTGATAAAACAGAAGGAAGCATTGTCTGACCCAGTTCCCATTTTGAGACCATTGTATTTGGGTTCATTCCCAACACTTTGTCATACAATATTCTGCTGAGATTCAAAAGATCTGCATGGTATAATTTTAAAAAGTTAGTAACCAGGCCTTTTCTCCTAAATGCCTTAGTTGGATCTCTGATGATCCTCTGAGGAACTGAAACACCAGCGGCGCAGCTTCATGCATCAAGGCAAGATGCAAGCCACGTCAGCATCACAAACTGATAGATGGGCAGTGATTGAACCTACTCGACTCAAAAATAACTCAGGGCCTTCACGTCGGTTGTGACTCATAGCAACCATAAACTAGAACTGTCCTTGTTGGTTTCTGAGAGAATAACTCTGTATGGGGGGAAAAGCCTCCTCTTCCTTCTGCTAAAAGGCAGCTGGTTTTGAACAGCTGTTCATGTAGTTAGCAGGGCACGAGTGACTCACTACAGCACCTGGGCTCTCTGTGAACCTACTACCAAGACTAAAATACAACACAGGGAAAGATGAAAAAGTTCATGGAAAAATAGAATTCAATAATAATGAGATTTTCGACACCCTTGCGAAGCCCCATTGTACTAAGCATTGCAGGTAAAATTGGAAACGTTCTGGGACCCTTTCCAACTTTCCCATGAAGTGTTACGTCAGATATTAGCAAGGACATGGCCTGGGCAGATGGCATGGTCTGACTGCTGTATGGTGTGGAAAAACCAAGACTGAATATTGTTCTGAGCAATAGGCAAATTGGTTCCCACTCACAGCGACCTGATGGGCCCTAGAATGAAACACTGCCCCTTGCTTTGCCATCCTCGCAGGTGTCTTGTCTGAGTCCGCCATTGTAGCCACTGTGTCGATTCCTCCTGTCCAGGGTCTTCCTCTTTTTCATGGCCAACCCTCTTTGCCAGGAGTTGGTCTCTCTGGATGACATGTCCAAAGTGCATGAGATGCAGTCTTGCCATCCTTCCTTGTAAGAAGTATCAGGATGCGCTTCCTCTAAGACAGGTTTGTTTGTTCTTTGGGCAGTCAATGTACTTTCAATATTCTCCCCAGCACCGACGTTAGAATGCATCAGTTTTTAGGGTTAGGGTAAGGAATAAAAAGGTTAAAAGGTTTTAAAAGAATGTTTTTTTAGATGCATCATTTTTTCTTTGGTCTTGCTTCTTCATCGTCAGGCTGCTGGTCATTTGTACATGAGGTCATTGACAATACTGTGCTGCAAGTGAGATTTTGACTCTTTAGCATTTTCAAGAGGATTTCTAAAGGAAATTTGTCCAATGAAACACTGCTACGTCCATGAATATGGGTTGTGGAACCAAGCAAAATGAGACCCCGGGTTGCTTCAGTTTTTTCTGTTTATCATGATGCTATTCACTGGTCCAGTTGTGAAAATACTTATTTTCTTTGTGTGGTGCTGAAATCCATTAAGGAGGCTGCCACATTTGATATTCATCAGTGCTTCAGGTCTTCTTTAGCTTGCTTTCAGCAATCAAGGTTGTCATCTCTTTATGGAGGGCTTTTGACCCTTCCTCGGATCGTGATGCTGTGCTTGTCTTCATCGGGTCACATCACTTGCTTGGCATGCATATTAAAACATACGATGGAAGGAAACGATCCAGAAGCACACTTTTCCTGATTTTAAGCAAAACACTAATCTATTGCTTGGTTCTAGCCATTTCTTCTTGATCTGGAGGTAGACAGAGCAAACTGGAGCACGTTCCATGATGTAGCACAAAGATAATAGCACTATGAGCCATGCGCTACCACTTTTAATGGAAAGCACAGAAAATCAATAAACATATAAAATTTCCCAATAATGACAACGAACAATGTACCTCAACTAGTGTTCAAACTTATTGAATCACGAAATCCTCTCCATAGGCTCACTCTTTATTCTTCACTTTATAAATGTGGAAAGTGAGGCTTGAAGGAATCCAATCATTTTTCTGAAATCATGCTTCTGCTCCTAGACCCTGGCTGTGCCCTCTGCTTCTTTCCCCTCATTCTCCCTCTGCCCAACCCCTGGGGCCGACTCTGTCTTCTGCAAATGCTCACTGGATGAATACCTCTCTCTGCGCATACATCCTCTCTTCTCTTTAGGGGATTGAGTCATGTATAACCTAGTGTCATTTTGACATTTATATACATAAAATAATTAATCACAACATATTTCCCAACTTGATAGTAAACTCCTGGAGAGAAGGATCATGTTTCTTACCTCTTGACACAAAGTAGAAATCTATAATCATGTGGCCAACATATACCCGTCTACAGCCCAAAGGACATCTGGTTAAAATCTTTTGGTTCTCTGCCATCTCCAGTCAGGAAAGTGTAGTAGGGGAGGAAGAATAATCAGTCCCAGTGTATACAGTGATGCAGGCACACTGCACACATGTGTGGCGCTGCCATTGTTTCTCTGACTCTGCCTCCATATTGAGGACTTCACGTAAGCCTTTGCGTGGGACATGTCCCTAAAGAACTCATTCTACAGTCCATGGGTCACAAAGCCTTATTGGACAACCTCACTGCCTTCATTTCAAAATGCTACTAAAGAAGAAATACCACAACAGAAATACCACAGTAAAATGTGGCTTTAATGATCTACTTCTGGGAGGTCATTTTAAACCCCATGGATCCCAGAACTACTTTGACATACATGGGATTGGTTTATGTCAAAGTTGTCTCCATGGTAACTGCTTAACAACACCAAATCATCACCAATTTGTGTGTGTGTGCTGTATATGCTTGCATACAATTTGTTAAGGAATCAAGATGGAAAGGTGGCATTATTAATAAATACATTTGATCCAGCAGCGGCTCTTCAGGAGCAAGGCTGGGTAGCTCTCACCACCGCCAGAGGGCAGTGATGCCAAAAAATAAAAAATAAATACTTGGGAGATACACATACACCACGACTGTGCAAAGCACCCACGTCAAATGATCATGTGACCTTTGATTTCTCTTCAGATGAAATTAGACTGACTCCTAAGAGTCAATGCCCTGATTTTCTACTCTGAATGAAAGAAGGAATGGAGAAAAGCAAGGAAGAAAGAAAGAGGGTGGGGGAGAGAGGTAGAAAAAGGAAAGATGGCATAAGGGAAGGGATAAAGAGGAAGAGAAGTTAATTTAATAAAAGAAGATAGACAAGTCAACCAAACAGTGCCTAAAAGGCACAAATGTGCACATGGGCGTCTTTGGTGCTGCTGAGTTCTCATTGTCAGCATCTCTCAGAAAATGTGATCTGGGCTGCAGGCAGAGGGACTCGCTCTCTGGTAACATGCAGGTGCCCTGGGCAGACAACTTAATAGTAGGGTAGCATTTCAGTTACAAATCAAGACCTCAGGAAGGCCCCTTCCAACTCTGGAGATGTGGGGCCATGGAGCAGCCTCTGAATCCATTTACTCCATAAAAGGCAGGACGTGTTTATGGCTCTAGGGAACAATAAATGTTAAAAACCAAAGGTGGCAATATAACAAGTATGCAAAATATCCCGAAGGGTCTTAAATCTCGGAGCAGCAAGGCTTGCAGTGAGATTGTCTTCGAGTCCTGACAAGTATAATGAATGGGTAAGGTACTCTCCACGCGGACATCAGGGAGGAAGTGTTGTGTATGTCAAAAATGAAATGTTTCTCTTTTTTTAAAGTTCATTTGTTTCCTCGTGAAACCTGAGCAGCCTTTCACACTCCAATCCAGTGCTTTGTACCCTTTGTGCAGAAAATAACTGTGATCAATGTGAGCATTTGGAAAACAAGGACTGTCATGACTTAGCTGTGATCTGCAGCTCACAGCTGGCTGCACCAAACATTCGCTCCATCTGGTCATTTCTTTCATGCTGCAAATGCACATGCTGGGTACTGGGCACCTTGGGGTCCCCCCCACCAGAGGGGGAGCATATTTTTCTAAACCATGAGGAGAACAGCTAACAATCACAATCATGACTACTGTGATGATCATGTTTACTGTCTATTGTACCCTTACTGTATGCTAGACACCACAGATGTTTAGGTTAGTTAAGAGCTTCTAGGAGGAAGCACTGAATTGCGGCTGCTGCTGCTGTTGTTGCTGCTGTTGTTGTTGTTAGTTAAGTCTGACCCTTGGCAGCCAGTAGAACTTTGACCCACAAAGTAGAACTTTGCATGACACCGGTTTTTCTGAAGCAGATTCTGCGAATTCCTGGGGCACCTCTGGATGGTTCTGAAATGCCAATCTTTCCACTTACTACCACCCAAGATACCCATGTAAGTACTGGGGCAATGTACATGGGTTAGTCAAGATTGTCTAAATAAACAGAATGAATAAGAGGGAGATGGATTGTAAATAGATGATGAAGAAGAAGGAGGAGGAGAGAGATAGTTGCATTAAGGAATTGAGTCATGAATATGAGCGCAAAAGAAATTCAAAATGTGTAGGGCAAGCCTGGAAACTTGGCAGAAGTTTATGCTGAAATCTTGCAACAGAATCTCTTCTTCTCTGGGAAAGCTCAATTTTTGTACAACCTTCCAACTGATTGGATGAAGCCCACCCACATCTACCACACTGTGGATTTAGTTAAGCGTGTCTTTCAACTCCGCCTTCACAGCAACACCTACTCTAAATAACTGCCCAAGCCAAATGAGCACGTAAAACTAACCACAGAGTCTATGAACCTTCAAGTGAAGAAGGCAGCACTGGGCAGGAAGGCCTCAGACCGGGTATGGTCCTGACGGCTGGCAAAGGAGCAAGGGAAGCATGCTGAATGAAGCAGAGGGGACCCCACCAGCAATGCAGAACAACTGGCCTGGTGAACAAGAACAAAATATCTAGGAAAGGAATACTACACTGGACACACAAGACCAGACAGTAATTGCCCTGCCATGCTAAGTGTTGGCTGGGCTGCTCACGGAGAACATAGCCTTTGGTTTAAAGCAAAGGGAGACTCTAAGATGCTCTCAGTCCAGAGCACTCCTTGCAGCAAAGCAGTATGTGCTTCTTCAAAGGAGATCCCCACAACACAGCTCCATGGCTGCAACAGTCGTGTTCTCACAGCTGCGATGCACAATGACAAACTGCAGCTCAGGAAAAAAGAAGGACACTGAATGCATACAGGTGTGTGTTCAAAGGCTTAGAATGCAGTGTACTGCCTTGGCCCTTGGAACCCTAGTGATGTCGTAGTTATGCATAGGGATGCTAACTGCAAGGTCATCACTTGGAAGCCACCAGGCACTCCACAGGAGAAATATAGGACATTTTCCTCCCCTAAAGAGTTAGCGCCACAAGCTCACAGGGGCATTCCTTCCTTGCCCAATAATATGGTAGCTATGGGTCAGCACTGACTCCATGGCAGTCGGTGTTGAGAGATATTGGCCCTCAGGATTTTAAGGAAGACTATGTTGAGGAGGCAGGAGACTTGGGAGGATCAGCACTACTGTGCATTAAATTGTGTGTGCTGGAGGGGCTGAGTCCCGGTGGTGTGAGTGGTTGAGTGCAGGACTGCAACCCGCGGGCTTGGTGGTTCAAATCCAGCAGCAGCTCTCAGGAGCGGCACTGGGTAGCGCCCACAACCACCAGAGGGCAGTGATGCCCCCCCACCCAAAAAAAATGTGTGTTGGATTGTTCATCCCTATACCCAGGGAGGCAACCCTGTTTGAAAATATAGGCATCTTGTTATATTCATGAAATCATACTTGAGTGGGGTGAGCTAACGCTAAATCTAATCATTTCTTAGTTATAAAATCAGCAGCTTAGACACAGAGGCACTCATACACAATGGGGAAGACAAATGCCATGTGAAGACACTCTACAAGCCAAGGAACCAAGGAGGGGCTCAGAACTACCTACAAGGAAGAAATTATCACAGCCTAAGACCCTGATTTGGGACTTTTAGCCTCCCAAACTGTAAGGAAATAAATATCTATTCTTTAAAGCCACTCACTCGCCATAGTTCAGTTAGAGCACAACAAGGGAGACAGTCAGGATGTGGGTCACTGGGGACAGAGAGGGAAGAGGGTGCAGTTCACAAACCACCCACAAAGCCCAGTTTCATAGGATGAGGCTGTCGCAGACAGTCAGTACCACGTTAAACTGACTGGTACACTGCTACAGAAAGTTCCTGGACAGACAGTCCATCGGAATCCCCTGATGGAGAAGGAAAAGGAAGAATCCAAACAGACTTGAGAGGGCATTCCAGCTCTGCTGCTCTCCCAAGTCTTCTCCTGGCCTCTTTTTCCTCATTAGTGTTCACTTTTTTTTAATTCACAAAAAAAAAAAACTGTATTAAATTTCACAAAAAAACTTCCCCTTTCAAAGTTATTTATGTGTTCAAATCAGTGGCATTAATTGTATTCACCATGCGAGGCAACCATCACTGCTATTTGTGCTTAGAAATTTCCCATCATTTTTCACAGGAACTCAGTGTTCCCTCAGCAGTGACTCCCCCTTCCTCTTTCTGCCCTGGTAAATGCTCATAAATATTGGTCTCTATACATTTGCCAAATGCCAGATTTTTTATCTAAGTGGGACCAGGCACTTTTTGTCTTTTGGTGACTCACTGATTTCACCCAGCATGATGCTTTTAAGCTTCTACATTTTTGAAGAAAATATCTCTGAAGACTCATTGTGATCTGATCTGGGCACTCTATCGAGGCTGTCTATGATACCAGTAGACACAGCCATGTCTTCCAAATGAGCACTCTGGGTGGTGGTCAGTACTGTTGGAAGGCCTTTAAGTTCCCACAACTCAGAGATTCTCAGCTAATGGACAGCTGGCAGCGTCCGCAGAAGAGCTATGGATGAAAGACCCAAAGCCAACTTCCTTCCTGATGACTGGTTTCTGAATATGACTCATCCACTGTGCTGGTCTCGACTTAAAATTCTGGACAAGTCTGCTTGACTGGCTCAATCTTTCCCATTGGGCTTCTATTCAACCTCTGGCTTGGTACTTATGTTTCAGCTCCTCCTTCAGCAACCGAGCATCAAAAGGAAATACTATGGCATTCCCTCTGGTGAGACCAGAGACGACACTCATCACTGAGTTGAAATGAAGCCCTAGAGGTCTACACCACACAAGCTAACCATCGTGTGTGCTCAAATTAAGAGATTTTAAAAATATATCAAGACAGCCCAGTCCCATTGGCTATACTGAAATGCATTGGAGTCAACAGTCCACAGGTTCAAGAAGGCAGTAGTGAGGGCAAATATCTGCTCGTGGGAACTCACATTTAAACCCAAGGGAGCGGAGTCTAACCACTGAGACTGTGCATCACGATGAGCTCCAGAGTGAGGGAAAGAGTGTCAGCTTGGCGTCAGGACAACCTGGATTTGAAGCCTGTCTCAGCCACTTGCTCATGTCCACAGAACAAATCACTTGGTCTCACCTGTGTAGTAAGAGTAATCAAGGGAAAAGGAGGATTGGAGAACAATAATAACAGCGGACATGTGAAGGTGCCTGGCCCAGTATGCTTATTTCTGTATTGTGAAAAACAATGTACAAGCCCCCAATAAAATGACTTAATAAAAAAAAAGAATAATAACATTTGTTTTCATTTTTCATTTTGACAAATGTAAACACAGTCCCAAACACACAATTTCAACCATCTCTGCAGGTTCAATTCAGTGGCTTGATTGCGTTCTTCAAGCTCGGGTACCATTCTCATTAAAATTCACCAGATTAGTTTCCCACCATTACCTTCAACTCATTGTCCCTTAAATTTCCATCCCAGATTTAGCTGCTGTTGTCAATTTGACCTCATGTAGAAAATTATATTTGAAAGTCCCGGGGCCTGACCAGTAAGTATCCATTTGTGAATCTCAAGGTCAGTGAGTTGAACTCCCCAGCCACTCCATAAGAGAAGCCAACCCCAAGCAAGCCCACTACCTTCCAGTGGACTCCAACTCACCCCGGCCTATAGGACAGCACAGAACTGCTCCCTCAGGCTCTCAGGACTGGAAGTCCTTACAGGAATAGGCTGCTTTTCTTTACCTTTTGGAATGCCTGAGGGATTCAAACTGCTGACCTTGGGGTTCAAATTACCCACGACACCACCAGGGCTCTTCTGTGGTAGAAAAGACTTGGCCATGTGCTTCCGTCCTGATTTTAGCTTGGGAAATTCGACTTCTATGGGCGGTCTACTCTAGCTCATAACAAGTCATCCACTCACTAGCACATCCCAGATAATGTTTTAAAATAAGCACCAGGCTCAAGACAGACATACTGTATTAGGATACACTTCACAAATTAAGGCAACCCACTCTTTTTTCAAAGGAGACCTCAGGGTTTAGTTTTAGTGTAAGCTTTCAAATGGAGAGATTATCTAAGAGCAATCGTTTCTGGGATTCACCCAGCCTTAATGGCTCCAAGAATTCTGGATTTCAGATTTGAAATTCTGCCTCCTATACGCCCCGATTGACCAGGCGTCTTCTATGGAATTGTCTATCAAAAAGTTCAGAAATTGTAGCCAACAACCATCCAGTTCTCCCTCATGACAAAAGAGACAAAAGAGTTGTTCACAGAGACAAGAAGGTCGGCAAAAACAATATCCTTTAAAGAAAGCCTTGTACCTACCTTCCGTCATAAGATTATTCTGAGGATTCATAAAAAAATCCATTTAAGATTTCTAAGTATGACTTATGCTGATTAAAATATGACTACATGCCCACTAGGAAGAGATGAGACATCCTGTTCCCCTAGAGAGTGACAATCTCAGAAACCCATGAGGCTATTCTTCTCTGTCCTGTGGGGTCACTCTGAGTCAGGATCTTTTCAATGGAAGTGAAGGGGATATGCTATTTATCAAAAAACTTTTTATTCATAAATAATCCCACGGGGTGCTAAATATTTTAGAGCTCATTCACAATTCCATTACCCTATTTGATCTCTACAATGCTTTCAAGAAACATGAATATAATCAGAAACAGAAACAGAGATCCACATCCCTGGATCTGGTGTCTAACTGGTGTTTTGTTCAGAGTCACATTGCCAGATAGAAGGGAAGCTGACTCTTGACCGAAACTCTGCTCCACGCGTCTGTTTCCTTTGTCCTAGACTACTCAGGCCCCTGTTCACCCCATAGTTCCTTTTTTTGTTTTGTTTTTGTTTGTTGTTTGTTTTTAAGGGGGGGGGGGCATCACTGTCTCTGGTGGTCGTGGGCGCTACCCAGTGCCGCTCCTGAGAGCTGCCGCTGGATTTGAACCGCCAAGCCCATGGGCCGCAGTTCCGCACTCAACCACTTATGCCACCGGGGCTCAGCCCACCATAGCTCCTTTTGAAGAACATGTCTAAAGTACATGAGAAGTCTCACTTGCTTGCCTCCAAGGCCAAATATCCCATTTTTAAATTGCATCTGGACATTAGGAGAGCCAGGCAGTCAAAAGGATAGACTTTGGGTTGAACCCTGATCCTCTATGTCACTGAGCCAGCCTTTGGAGTGATACCATGACCATATCTTGCACAACTGGCCTGGGTCTCATAGTTGACAGCACTGTGGTGGCTATGTGTTTCTATCATGGTGCAAGTTTTGCCACCAATATTTCAAATACCGACAGAGTCATCCCTCTAGTCCAACCACCAAACCAAGATAGACTCAAAAGAAGAACCTGAAAATCTACTTCTTCCTTCTACACACAAAAAAGCCAAACTTTGGGGGTGTTTTGGATAGCTTCAGAACACTGTCTGATCTAAGCTGGGAAGATAGTCCTTCGTGTTGGAAAGCACGGAAGATATGGTGGGAGACAACTGACACGGGCTGCAAGCAGGATGTTTGCACCAGAGAGGGCAGAGTCTCCTTCTGTGGCACATAGGGTCTCTGTGAGACAGAAACAATGGGGAGACAATCAACAATCGCATCGGAGGTAAGGGCAATAAATGCAGACAAGGAA
>PVJH01023454.1:0-34819 GCA_004026705.1 Nesogale talazaci | reverse complement strand
GGGGGGGGGGGGGGGGGGAATGTGACCCTGACCCAAGCTCTCTCCTGGCCACGCACACCTCACTCATGGCAGCTGAGGGCCAGGCCTGGCCGGCAGCTCGACCTCTGTCTGCCTCACAGCAGCAGGTCAGTGTGCCCCAGCCATGTGCTCTGCCAATGCCGACACTTCAGGGTCTGGTCCAGCCCTCCGTGCAGCAGCTGGTCACAGTTACCCCATCCCACCGGCTCAAGGGACATTTCGTGGTCCCTAATAGTATGGGAGTAGGCAAAAAGGACAACCGGCTCTGTGGTTGTCGGCATCTCTGTGAGACGGCATCAACTCAGAGGCCAAAGGTTGGGTTTTGTAATAGCCAACAGCCACTGCTTCGGGGAGTAGCTGCCACGAGGAAAAATGGGGAACTGATAGCAATGATTGACGTACAACCGCCCCCCCCCCCCACTTCCTGGGGTCAAACAACAGAAATGGGAGAAGGGAGACAGCGACTAGTGTAAGATATGAAAATAATTCATAATTTATCATAATTTATCAAGGGTTTACGAGGGCGAGGGAGTGAGGAGAAAAGAGAGAAGCTGATACCAAGGGCTCATGTAAAAAATGTATTTTGAATATAATTATGGCAACATATGTACAAATATGTTTGATAAAATTCATGTATAGCTTGGTATAAGAGCTGTAAGAGGCCCCAATAGAATAATATAGTTTTGTTTTGTCTTTTTTTCGGGGAGGGGGCATCACTGCCCTCTGGTGGTGAGAGTAGGAGGCCCAGCCTTTGCTCCTGTGGAGCCACTGCTGGAATTGAACCTCCATCCCAGTGGGCCGCAGTCCCGCGGATAACCACTACGCCACCGGGGCTCAGCCCCTAGAATGATATATATTTTTAAAATATATTATTATAACACATTCTTATGACAAAGGTATTTTGGTGTATTTGAAAGGGTGTGCTCACTTGTTTAATGCTTGAATTCACCAAAAGGCACACTTCATACTAAGACAGGCATTTGACCTTAGACCCACACCATCCCAAATGAAACTGCCTCATAGTCTAGGGACTTCCTGTACTTACAATGAGACCCAAAGCTCATGCAATTCAAAGACTTGTGCTCATCTGTCCTAGCGTCTTCCTGAGAATGCTTACTGAATGTGCTATTTCAGGACGTCTTACCTGGCTTCAGAAATTTGTCACCTTCATGTGAACAACCTTTGCTGTAGCGAATCTGTATCATTTGAGCATCTGGAGAAAGCGAGAGAGTTGGTGCATGCGCATGCACATGTGTATTTTAAGAAAAAGGAAGCAGATTGATTTTCTCATGTCACTTGTAAATGAATTTCTAAGGCAATTTTGAAAAAGGACTTTAGAATTATTCTGAGCAATACTTCAATACAGCATTTTCCCAATTTTTCCAGTTTTACATACTTATTTGGATATTATGTATATGCATATTTATTCAATGATTATATCATTATATTTTAGTTGTATACATTGCGAGTAATTCGGAAATAAGAAAAACTATGTAAATAGTAATTAATGCTACTTTTAGGACACTAGTATTATTTCACAAGTCTTTCAGATTTTGTTTGCTAAAATTATACAAGCATTATCTTCAAATACTTCTAAAAATAAGAGTGTCATTCTAAATCTTAAACCTTTAGGGGATCTCTAGGTAGGTATATTTTAACTAGCACTTCTTTTTTGCAAAGTTAATTTCCTGTACTAAAATGCTAAAGAATATAAACTTTGAAATAAAACCACTCTCTAAGGATATGCTCTTCTATATACAATTAATGCAACATGCAATAAGTATCTCATTTCTGTGCATGTCGAACCAGACTTTTGAGAAAGAAGGAAGCATTTAGTAAGTTCTTCAGAAGTTAGAAGCAGACTAAGTCTGATGCTTTCAAATCAAGTCTTTGGGAGACAGACTGCCTTCATGGATCTGTGGCAACTTCGCCTTTCAGCCTTCTCAGTAATTTCCTGCGGCTCATAGATGCAGGAGCATGTTTATATGCACGAAGAGCTCTAACGACTCTCCATATGGTACCAAGCGATCACATGTAACGTGTCTCTGCCCCCCAGCCAGAGAGTTGTGTGCCACTTAGCATTGTACTCCCCGCTAACCCAGATTTTCAGCTCCCCTTTACCCTTTCTGAAAGGTTGACTTTGCTTGAAAACTGTCAAAAGGCCAGTCAGTTTACTTCATAAGTTTTTCCCCCCAAAGTTTTATTAACTAGCAACTTACATATCATATAATTCAATTGTTCAATCATTCAGTCAAGTCAAGGAGAATGGTACAATCACCCCATATCAATTTTAGACTATGCCTCTTCCCCCCACCCTGGATAAATCACCTTTAAGATGCATTACGTAATCACAATCCTTACCAGTGCTCCCACCCATCTTTATTATTTGCTCCTGAGAGCCCCTGTCCACCCCTATCATCCCCCCCACCCCATCCCTGAATTCCCTATGGCCACTTGTATCTGTTATTATTATGCATCTGCTCTTCCAGTGCTTCACAGCTGGGAGACCTAATACAAAACAATAAAATACAAAATGACACAAGGGTGGTAAGGTTGCCATAATAGTATACAGACAAAAATTCAAATAATGCTTAAGAAGGAAGAGACCCCCTAACAGCATTCAAAAAACCAGGGAAGAAATTTCTGTCGTGGAACCAGTAAGAGATACTCACACCCAGAACAAATTCAAGTGGAGTCCATAGGTTGGTCAACTGGCCAAGTATCGAGAGTAAAATTATTTGCTCTAATTTTCTGTGCTGAGGGGCTAAGAAAAGCCATTGATGCTTTCTTTTCCCTGGGTATATACTACTAGCATCTGCAGTACACAGGGTCATTCTGGACACCCCTGCATGATGCATTCCATTGGAATTTGCCATGGTGTGTGGAAGTAACAGCAATTTTTTTTAAAGAATCATGGCCTAGTTCTTTTTTTCTTCTTTTTGGTGGGGGGCGGAGGGGGGCATCACTGCCCTCTGGTGATGAGAGTAGAAGATCCAGCCTTTGTTCCTGTGGAGCCTCTGCTGAAATTGAACCTCCATCCCAATGGGCCACAGTCCCGCGCACAACCACTACACCACCAGGGCTCAGCCTCGTGGCCTAATTCAGTGTCTTATTAATGCCATGAAAGTTAGGCCTTTGATAATGGTTATGGGGCTTTTCACATGTATACTACCCCTTCAATTTGATTGTCAAAACAGTGAAAGTGGTAAAACCAGCATTCTGCCTTTCTGTAAGCTAAACAAATGAATTGTATGCTGCCAAATTCTCACCTGTAATTCCTCTGTAGATAGCTTGAGAGGACTATGAATTACCAATAGATGACACAGGACTAATGTCTATTATGCAAAGATAATATATCCCCATTTTCCCACTTGGTCATCCTGACACTAGTCACCCATGTGTCATTCCCTCTCTGGCCCTAACCACCCAGAGTTGGGTCAACACAAATTTGGTCTCTGTCTATCTAGCCCCTGCCAGAATGGCCTGTGCTAGCTGTCGTTGTGTCCTCCCCATTGGTTTAGTGATTTAACAAGCGTGGCTCACGAGTTTTTGGAGGTTTGGGAGCGTATTATCCACACTGGCAGTTTCCTGTTTATGATATCCAGAAAGAAAGGAAACTAGTGAAGCCATTTCAGGCAAGACCTAGAAAAAGTCCAGGGAGCACCAGGCTTCTGTTGTCCCCAGGATGTCCACAGCACTTCTCCCCGGCCTGGGTGTTCTTACCAGTCCTGCAAGCCCAAGATCCAGGGGCCCCATAGACAGGAATCCCCGCAGTGCGCCCCCTCCCTTCCTAAGGTTTGCTATTGGGTGGGGTCTGTGCTAACCCGACTTATGTGCGCATGTTAAGTACTGCCTCTAGAGGACCCTCCGAGTCTGGTGGAAATGGAGGCAGAGGGTTCAGTGTTGCCTGAAGGAGTCTGGGTGCCTGCTGACTGCAGGGTGACTGCTGACTGCAGGGATGGTTGTTGAAACCCACCCAGCAGCTCCGAGAAGACCCAGCACTCTATTCACATAAAGCTTATAGTCAAAAAATGCTCCGGGGCCCTTCTAGCCTCACGTGGGATCAGCCTCCATCAAACAGACTCAAAGGCACTGACCGTCCATTGTCACTTGGCTGGTTTATAAAAAGCCAAGGCCCCTTGCTTGCTAACAAATCCCATGGGCAATTTTCAGAAAACAGACAAAAAGGCCAAACGGCCAGTTCTGTTGTTACGACATTTGTCCCACCTTTAATATTAATAGCAGATTTAAAAATATACAGTATCCCCAAAAGAGGAAATTAAAAGGCAAGGCAACAATGTATGGATGTATACATATTTGTTATATAGGTGTTACAATGCAGCAAACGATTGTTGGACTTTTATTTTATCCCACTGCTGATATCTACAACCTTATTTTCAATGGCCAGATTGACTCGGAGAGTCTAAGCAATTTGTAGTCATTAGAATCCTGTTGGTATTACAAGTTAGGACCCATTGTGTCGGTACCTCCTCCTTTCTAAAATGATCCTGCTCTTGCACTTAGCTTTTTGTTTATTGATGTAATTGCCTTAAAACCAAATAAAGCTAATGGATAGAAGTCATCAAATATGAATGTCCCCTAAAAGTGTGCTGAGAGCAGATAGACGGCTACAAGTCGGTTGCCCTGCCCACAGAGTCCTGTGTGGAGTTATAAGTCGTAAGTGTTTGGGGCACAGAGCACATGCTAATATGCAGTTGTTTTTAAAGTGATTGTGTTGCATCCTCGTGGTCCTTCCGTGCTCTGTGGGGTATCACGTTGCTTTAATGTAATGAACCGAGTCCTTAGCCCCTAAATCTCTGTGCTGGAAATGATTACTTACAGCTGAAAGGCTATGTCTGAAGTTTTGTGAATCTTGAGAATTTTTTCTTCTTTGGGAAGAAAGCTCTTGCAAAGACTTTTTCTCATTATTCGGTGGGGGGCGGTGGGAGCGTGGCTGCATTTGTAGCAAGCTTCTGTTGCAATACTCCGTGTTTGGGGGCTGTGCAAGGCAACTATGAAAAGTTCTTGGAGAAATGGAAGAAAAGATCATGGAATTTTTCCACGAACTTTTGAAGCTCCCCCTCCTATAGCATTGTTTGAAAAATAAGCACTATCTCTACTGTGATGTCTGTCTTTTAACTTGCTGCAGATGTGTGCTAAAAGAACATGATGTGCTTATTTGTTGTATTTACGCTCTTTCTTACTTTAAGTAAGAGGGATGAAATTACATATTAAATAAAAACAGCAGCTCAAACAGCAGTTCTTAACAAACTGAACAAGCCTTCCAGAGACATTGGGGGAAATGAGACCAGGCCTTTAGTAATGCGTTGACTTTTGAGAGAATTGGCTATTTAAAGCAAGTGTATAATAATTGCATTGTGGGATTTACTTAGTGTTAACTGTCCAATGCTTAAAAGTAATCTGGCATTAAATTGTGTTGGCGAAATGCTATCGAAAGTATTGTGTGTTTTCTATCTTAACCATATAAAACACTTTAATTTTGACATAGCTACACTTACACACATACACACGTGTGTGTCAGTGGGTTTTTATAGTCAGTATCTGGGCATTTGTCCCGCCATATGTTATCTAGAGAGGTGGCATGTTGTAGTGGAAAGAACATGGGCTTTGGCATGCGACTCTAGCTAGTGACAGTAGCTGTGTGGCCTTGGACAAGATATTTAAATTTCCTGAACCTCATTTTTCTGGTCTATGTGATATGATACCTGCTTTTTAGTGCTGTCGGGATTAAATGAGAACGTCTCTTTGCACATTCTTACTAGGGCACAATTACTTACATCCAGTGCTCCAAGATTCATAAAGTGCAGTATGTTTTCATTTAGTGCTTCTGAGCTGGAACATGTAATCGGGATTGAAACTTTATATTGTCTATTACTCATCACACTCAATTCTAAAGTGGAAATTCAGAATATGGAGACCCAGTGTTTCTTAGGCTATTTATGGAAGGTGTTTATTGAGTGGCTACTAAGTATAAAGCCTTGGAGTCTTTTAATTATATACAGTGGAATATGTTGGAAATCCAACAAGGGAGAGATGAATCTGGATGCTGTTATCAGTTAATTTTCTAGTTCTTCCTGTATGCTTACTGTTTTCCTTTTTCTGCAACTTGGTTGTACCTTTAAGGAACTTTTTCAAATATAAAAACATTTGACTTTGCTCAGGAATCACTTAAAAATAGGATTGATTATTATGAAGCAATAGTAGGGAACACAATTGGGCCTCCTTTTCAAACTACCCCGTCTGCCCCCCACCTCCAGTTACCAGAGGCCATTGGCTTATGTGTGAGAGAATGAAAATTATATGAAATACGCATCCAAGTTAAATAGTACCATTTTCTTTTACATCTACAACCACTGAAGACAGAGTTCTTCTTACAGAGATGACCTCAAGGGCAGTTAGTGCCCCACTCCCTCCTTCATTTGACACATGTATAGACTCTCTCTCTCTTCCTCTCCCTCCCTCCCTTCTCCTCCCCTTCTCTCCTCCCCCACCCCACCCCCCACTCCCAAGTAGCCCACTAAGCCAGTGTTCTTGTTATTGAAACCAAGACTCATGCAGTGTCATGGGAAGCTTCTGTCACTGAGTTACTTTTATTTATTAATTATAAAATGATCTTTGAAGATTATAGATTTACAGCTTGTGGACACTTTTTTTTTTTTTTTTGGCACTTTAACAGATGTTTTCGAGCCAAAAATCTTGGGGATTGGAAAGATGCTCTGCTCAATTGCTAGTTACTGTCCCATAAAGCCAAGAGGGTGAATACAGGGTAGTCTGCTCTGCCGGGCAGGTAGTATTTGGAGGCTTGCTTAAGGAAGTTGGCTGTGGGCAGAAGCTGCCCCATGTCATCTGCCCAGTCTCTCTCAGAGGACCTGCAGCCGCTCCCTGTCAGCTGGGTCCTCGGTGCTTCTGCCCACCGTCGCACGAGCAAGGCACTGCCTCTCCCGCAGGCTGGGGAGCTGTGGGCACACAGACTTCCTACACTTTGCATGGTGCTTGCTGTCAAAGAAGAGAGACCAAGTATCAGCTCCTTGGAGCTGCTGCTTCTGGTCTTCCAGGCCATTAATCAAACCACAGTGTCAAGATATTTCATTCCAAAAATATGGCTGCAGAAAGGTAAAAAGTTTTGCATGTTTGCACCCACAGCACCTCTCAGGTTAAATGAGAGGGGAGACTGGCTTCCCTACCAGACACTAAGTGATCACTGGAGGGCCCTTGTCCCCTTCGCCGTCACAGGGCAGAACAGGCTCGGAGTCAGAGAAAGCCCTCCTTTTGTGACGAGGCAGCCGCTTGCCAACGTGCTCGTTCTGATGGTTGCAAAGCTCCAGCTGCCTTCTCGGTCGCCCGTATTCCAGAGACCTCCTGAAAGAAGAGGTTTTCATGGTATTCGTGTCGCTCTCATCGTGGCGTTGACATTTTTAATCATAGAAACTGGAACTCGATGTAGCAAAATTCCCAGCCAACAAATGTCAAAGTAAGGCACAGCCCAGTATGCATGTGAATTTGAAGTGAAACGCACCTTAAACTTTTGTGTTTTGTGTTCTTAATCACCTTTCAGTGATGAGTGCAGGGGCGCTGGCTATACAACCAAGGGAAGTGGTACACCTGAGAGAGGGAGTTGAGAAAGATGGACTTTTTTTTTTTTTGCAAATATAGCAACTGAATAATATATAAAGCATTTATAAAGATAATAATCATCCTAATACTGTCCAATGGATGCCTTCTTTGCTTACATTGTTTCTGATTTGCACAGTATTGAAAAGAAGTTACTGTGTTAGTCCGAGTAGACTAGAGAAACAAATTCATAAACACACATGTGGATGTAAGGGAAAGGTTTATATACAAGAGGAATGGAACATTGAGAAAGCAACCCAACCCAGTCCAGTCCAAAGTCCTAAGTCCGATATGAGCCCATATGTCCGATCCCAGTCTATAAAGTCTCCTTCTGACTTACGAAGCATATGCAATGACACCAGGACAATCACAGGCCAGTGGATGCACAGTCTTGTGCCTCCAGCGGTGGTAGAAGCAGCTCAGCACTGACAGGGGTCTCCCTGTGGCCTCCCAAGCATCTCAGCACTGACAAAAGTCTCCATGTGGCCTCTCAGGCCCTAAAGGTCTGGTTCCATCAGGTTAAACCCATGGGCCTTCTCCAGTCTCTAGGAATCAGGATCTATCAGCATGTTGTCATCTTGTCTTGCAGTAGTGCATCTCCAAGAAACTGAGTCTGTAGTCTCTCACCTCCATGGGGAAAATAGGGAAATAGAGATTTCTCAGAATTTTCAGAGAAAGCCATGCCCACACAGAGGTATTCTTAGCCATCTCCAGATTGACAGGCTAGACTCCTCCCCTACACTCCCAGTGCTGAAATTGACACCCACAGTGACTGCCACTGTCACTTTTTTATACATACTTCTGTATTTCCTGCATCATTGGAGTGCTTAACATTATTGGAGTGATATATAGTTTATTTAGTTTATATAGTTTATTTATATAGATATATAGTTTATAGTGATATATAGTTTATAGTTTATTTGAAGTACAATTTCTTCCCATGGAATTTGACAGTAATTTTAGTCTTAATAGTATCTTGCGTTTGTCAACAGCTGGCAAAGGTGAATTTGGGCATCAATTCTTGTTTACCCATTGGCTACTTTCAAAGCAACTTCCCTAATGGATAGCTTGGGGAGCATGAAGTGACTCTAGGTCGTCTCATGTAGAAAATCAGATGAAAGTCAGGTGGTGGCTGTTCGGTGCCACTGAGGCAGTTTCAACTCTTAGCAGTGTTGTGCACAGCAGACGGGACCACTGCCCGGGCCTGCCCCGTCCTCACCATGGTGGTCAGGCTGGAGCTCACTGGAGCAGCCACTGTGCCAGTCCTCCTTGGTGAGGGCCTTCCTCCTTTCCACTGCCCCTCTACTCTACCCAGCAAGATGTCCTTCCCACCTGAGAACATGTCTAAAGTACACGGGAGGAAGTTTCTCCATCCTTGCTTCTAAAGAGCATTTGTCTGTGATTTTTGTAGGACAGATCTGTTTGTCCTTTTGACAATCCATGGTACTTTAACTATTCTCTGCCAGCACTGTAATGCAAGTGCTTCCGCCCTTCTTTGCTCTTCCTTCTTCCCTGCCTGACACTCACCGACATATGAGGCCCCTGAAAATGCCGTGGCTTGACTCAGGCATTCTCAAAGTCACCTTCGTGCTTTTTAATACTATAAAGAGATCTTGGGCAGCAGATTTGCACAAGCAGCCACGTGATCGCGTAACTTCTGCTTCCATCAGCACTGATTGTGCATCCAAGCAAGGCAAAATTCTTGACAACTTCCACCCTTTTCTCCGTTTACCTTGATGTTAGCTCTTGGCCCTGTGGTGAGGATTTTGGCGATCATCAATCTTCATCAACAAGTGCTCAAAGCCCTCATTTTCACCAAGCTAGGTTGTGCCCTCTGCTTAAAGATTGTTCAGAAGCCTAACTGTAAACCTTCTCCATAAGATTCCGCTTCTCTGATGATTTGCTCAGCATACAGATTGATTAAGCATGGTCAGAGGACACAGCCGTGATGTATCCCTTCCCTGATTTTGAACCATATGGTATTCCCTTATTTTCTTGGCACCACTACTTCCTGTTTCGTGTACAGTGTACAGGTTCCATATGAAAAGTGTTCTGGAACTCTCCTTCCCAAGGCTATCCGTAGTTTGTTATGATCCACACAGTCGAATGCCTTGGCACAGTCAGTGAAACACAAGTGACTTATCTTTTTGGTATTCTGTGCTTTCGGCCAAGATCCATCTTACATCAGCAAAGATAGCGTTCATTTCATGTCTCCTTCTGAATCTGGCAGCTCCCTTTTCAGTGTACTGATGTAAGCATTGGTGAGTGACTTCCAGTAAAATTGTACTTGCATGTGATATCCGTGATAGTGTTTTGTAATGTGAACATTCTGTCGGGTCACCTTTCTTTGGAACGGGTATAGATACATATCTATATGTATATGTACCTCTTCCCATCAGTTGACCAAATAACTTAACATCTGTCTTCCAAATTTCCTGGCATAGATCAGTGAGTGCTTCCAATGCTTCTTCAGCCTGTTGAAACATTTCACTTGGTGGTTCATCAATTCCAGGACCCCTGTTTTGGGCTACTACTTTAAATGTAGCTTAAACTTCTTCTTTTACCACCATTGATTCTTGATCACTTTCTACCTCCTGAAATCGTGGGATGTCAACTAGTTCTTTTTTGGTGCAGTGACTCTGTGTCTTCTTTCCGTCTCCTTCAGGTGCTTCCTGCATCATTCACTATTTTGCTCAGATAATATTTCAATATTGCTACTTGAAGCTTGAGTTTTTTCTTGAGTTCTTTAAGATTAAGTTTTTTCTGGGTGTGATATTCCTTTTTGGTTTTCAAACTCTAGGGCTGTGCCTTTTTGTTAAAATATTTGACTTTGCTTTCTCCAGCTGCCCTTTGAAGTTTCTGTTCAACTCTTTGTTCTGTTCAACAACTTCATTGTTTCCTCCATTTGCGTTAGCTAATTTATGATTGAGAGCAAGTTTCAGAGTCTCTTCTGACATCCACTGTCATCTTTTCTTTCTTATCTTCTTAATGACTGCTTTCTTCACGAATGATGTTCTCGATGTCCTCCCACAGCTCATCAGCTCCTCCATCGTTGATATTCAATGCATCAAATCTGTTCTTGAAATGTTCTCAGAATTCCAGTGGAATAAACTTTTGTGGAAAATATTGGTAGAATTTTTCAATTTCCCCAATACAAGCTTTAGTGGTTGGTACATGAATATAATTGTGGATATATTTGTTATATTTGTTGGATTTCTTCTAATGCTGATAGATGTAATCCTATCATGTGAGCATTTTACTTCAAGATAGATCTTGAAATGTGTTTTTGGATGAGAAATATAACATCAATCCTCTTGATTGTGTCATTCCCAGCTTAGTAAACTGTATGATTTTCTAATCCAAAAATGACTCATGCCAGTCCATTTCAAGTCACTTGATTTTTGATGACTTCCAATTTTCCTAGATTCATCCTTCATATATTCCACACTCGGGTTATTAATTGATGTTTGCCACTGTTCCTTCTCAGTTTGAGTGTGCCTCCTCAGCACACCATGGACCCAAGGGCTTTCCTCCCCAGACTTTACTCCACCCACGTCATTGGTCAGCTCTACTTTGAGAAGGCAGCTCTTTCTCGGTCATAGTTTGAGTGCCTTCTGATGAGAGGGCTCAGCTCCCGCCACCTGGTTTTCTGCTTCTATTCATTGGGCCCTCTGTATTCAGATGTTATCCACAGGATTTTCTTAGGCTAATTCCTCCAAAACGAGCAGTCTGTTTCCTTTTAGTCTGGAGAATCAGCTCAACCCTGTTCACTTTGGATGACACTGCTGGTATCTGAAATACCAGAGACATTAGCCTCCAGCATCATAGCAATACAGAGCAACCAAAGTAGAGCAGTCTGACAGACAAAGAGTGGCACAAAATTGTGGGATCTTTTCAAATTTCAAAATGTGAAGCTGTTGCTTTGCTCTGTCTTGTTTCTGTGCATGTCATTGTCTCTTCAAGTTTATCTAGATAAACTAGACTGGACAAACAATGGAATCAATGGTTCTAGGGTAAAGTGACCAGATTTTAAGCGGGACACCGCTGACCGGGGTGGGGGTGGGGGCAGGGGGGTGTTGATTAAAAATTTGGTCTATATGGAGCAACAAAAATGTTCATAGAATGCAAAAGTAGTACTGTAATATATTTATTTTAATTTTAAAACGCCAAGGGACGTTGTTAAATTGTTAAAAAGCGGGATGTCTGGTCACCTTATTCTAGGGGGACATGGGAGAGAGGAAGGTGTGGGAAAGAATATGGTATTAAACAACCCAGGGACAAGGGAAAAACAAGTGACCCTAAATCAGTGGGGAGAAGGGTATAAGAGGGTATAAGGGTCTGGTAGGGATTGATCAAGGGCAGTGTAACTGACAGGAATTATTGAAACCCAAATGAAGGCAGAATGATAGTGGAGCAAGAGGAAAGTAAAGGGAAATAGAGAAAAGAACTAGGAGGCAAAGGGCATTATAGAGGTCTAAATACAGGCATGTGCATATTCAAATATATATATATATAGTGATGGGGAAATATATATATATGCATTTATTTATAGATTTAGTATTAAGAAAGTAGCTGGACATTGAGCCTCCACTCAGATACTCAAAGCAAGAAGGCTTTGTTCTGTTAAACTGGCATTCCATGATTCTCATCTTCCTGACATGATCGCTGAAGACAAAGCAGGTGCATAAGTTAATGTGGTGAAGAAAGCTGATGGTGCCCAGCTATCAAAAGATATAGCACATAGGGTCTTAAAGGCTTGAAGATAAACAAGCAGCCATCGAACTGAGAAGCAACAAAACCCACATGGAAGAAGCACACCAGCCTGTGTGATCATGAGATGTAGAAGGGATAAGCTATCAGGAATCAATGAACAAAGAAATCACATCATTGTGAATGAGGGGGAGTGCAGAGTGGGGTCTCGGGAAGGAGATGAGCCTGTCAAGAGTATGGTGTAGCAAGGATGACAAATACAACTTTCCTCTAGTTCTTAAATGCCCCTCACCCCCACTATCATGATCCCAATTCTACCTTATAAATCTGGTTAGACCAGAGGATGTACATTGGTACAGGTAGAAACTGAAAACACAGGGAATCCATGACAGATGAATCCTTCAGGACTAGTGAGAGTGGTGATGTCGGGAGGGTGGAGGGGTTGAAAGGGAGAACAGATACAAGAATCTACATATAACCCCTCCCTGGGTGACAGACAGCAGAAAAGTGGTTGAAGGGAAATGTCGGACAGTGTAAGACATGACAAGATAATAATAATTTATAAATTATCAACGGTTCATGTGGGAGGGGAAAAAATGAGGAGCTGATACCAAGGGCTCAAGTAGAAAGTAAATGTTTTGAGAATAGTGATGGCAACAAATGTACATTGTGTTTGACACAATGGATGGATGGATTGTGATAAGAATTGTATAAGCCCCCAATAAAATGATTTTTAATGTGATGCTATTGTTCATCAACATAGCCTCTATCTTGGTCTGTACCCTTCTGAAGACAATGTTTCCATCCTCAAATATGTGCACTCTGGGGAGCCTCTGGGGTCTCAAACCCTGTTCCTCGTAATTTGGTGTGGGCATCAAGAAGAAGTCTGAAGGGACAAGATCAGGACTGTAGGGTAGATTATTCTTGCGGCAGCCCTTGCTACCCTTGAAGAAAGAGTTAGTGCATTGTTGGGATGAGAACAAAAACCGTGGGGTAACTTTCCTGGCACTCATTTTCATCAATGCAGTTTCCTTTATACTTCTTCTGACTAAGCCCTTATCACTGCCCTGTGACTGCCCTTGGAGACAATCTATCAAGATTGGGAGTAAGAGAAAAACAGTGGCCATAACCTTCTTAGCTCCTCTCCCTTGAATTGAACTGGCCCTGCAGATCCTTCCGAAGCTACTTTTTTTGAAGGCGCCTTAGCAAGTCTACGACCAATGTCTTGCTGAGAGAATTGTCTGCTGCCACTGACTGATCACAGAGCATTGCTTCAGCTTGTTTGATTTAAAATAAATGCACGCGTGCATGAACTGGAACCCGGTAGCAATACTTTTTAATTTACTCTCATACCTCAAACACTGAATTATAATGAACATTTGACTTAAACTTTTTTTTAGTTCTCACTCCGAACAGGTGTTTTGCTTGAAAATTCACCCAAGAATGTAGATTGATTGTCATCTTTTCTCTCCCTGCCCACCAAGCATATTACCTAGTATACCCTGGAGCACATGGGAGATACTCAGGAAAGACTGGTTGAGTTCTGTATGAACTTATTATAAGATGATTGCCATATGAGTAATATTTTTAATAATTGTTGGACTTATTCCCCACCCATACTCCCTTCCTTAACAGGTTCTTATCATCCATTGGAGGCACAATGTGTGAGATTGGAAAGCCTGAAATGCAACAAAAAATAAATGCGTTGCTTCAAAGGGAAGGCATACATAAAATTGCAGAAGGATTGCAAACACCAGTACCCACCTTACAGGTCATCATCGATGGTCTCAGCCAACCTGAAAGCTTTGACTTTCGCACAGGTAAGCAAGTTACTCTGAATGACAGCACCTTGTGTTTGCATAGTCTTATCACCTGCTTCCATCCTTGCAGCAAGCTCAACACTAGGCAAGACAGACTTCTCAGGAGGTTCTTTCAAAAGTTCATGAAAAAAAATCCATCATCATTTCACTTAATTTCCCACAGACTTTCTGAGGCCCCCTTCTTGTCTTCTTCAAATGAGAGTTAGAGCAGTCATCTTCTTTCAGAGTCAGTAGAATTCACTCAGATCCAGGACCAGGCATAGGGCCAGGCCTCCCCACTGTGAGTCTCCGCCTAGCTTTCCTCACACTGCATTCAATGCCTCCTGCATGCACGGCAGTATACGTGGAGACACACATTGTTCTTGATGGCTGAAGTACAAGGCACAGCATGGAGTTCACCAACCAAAAAGTGAGTCGTCTTCTTAAATGACAGCCTCTGTGGCGGTCATGTGCTTATGTTAATTTCATGATTGAGATGTAGGGGTGGAGTCTAGCCTGTGAATCTGAAGATAGCCATTGAGTAGCCAATGAGGCCCCCTTGTGGGCATGGCTTTCTCCTGGGACTTCTGGGAAATCTCGCAATATTTCCCTCGTCAAGATGAGAATCTATGATGAGAATCTAGATGAGACTAACTCAGAGACAAAGAATCACGGACAAAACAAGATGGCAGCGACTGAGGAGCCGGAGGAGAAGCCACATGGACTTACCCTGATGGAGCCAGACCTCAGAAGCTGGAGACCTCGTGAGGACCCTTGCCAGCAATGAGTTGCTTCTGCCACCATGGAATGCTGTTTTGATGGACCCTGAGCCCTGGAAGTGAGGAGCCATGGGGAGAGCCCTGTCAGCGCCAGGACTCAGCACCCACTGACCTGTGACTTCGTGAGTCAGACGGAGACTTTATAGACTGATATCGGGCATTATGACTTTGGACTGGACTGGGCTGGGATGCTTTCTCAATGTCCCATTCCGCTTATATATAAACCTTTTCCTTATATCCCTATGTGTGTCTGTGAAATTTGTTCCTCTAGTCTACCTGGACTAACACAACCTCCCAAGTTACTGTGTCAATGACCACATTGAACAAATAAGAGAATAGTTCTCTGTTGGGTTTTCCTTCTAATTAATAGTGCTCTCAGCTTTCAGCACAGGTAGATGGCAAAGGAAGTTTAACAGCTGTAGTTGTTGAGAGCAACAGCCCGGTGAAAAAGAATGAAGATATTAAATGACCAATTTAATTGGTCAGGATTGAATAAGAACCTTTGAGGTTTAAATGACCAATTTTTATGACACGCTGTTTGAGGCTTGATTCTTTCCCTTCTGAGTTAGGTTCCATTGAGGTACTCTGGCTTGCTTCTGGAGAAAAGTGTGAGGAAATTCAAAGGTTCATCCAAAGGTTCAGTCAAAGGTTGTACTACTCCTTCAACTTACCTGTAAGTTAGAAGTTCTAGAAGTTGGAGAAAAATAGGTACCCAGGAACATCTATACCAGAGACATGGACGTCGAAGCTTCCGGTCATCCTCCCACACTGTGGACTTTTCAGTAGACAGGCTGTGCCCATTTTGTGTGGTTCCTGTGTTAGTCTGGGTAGACTAAAGAAACAAATTCATGTATATAAGTAAGAGCTTTAGATACAAGAGCAACTGTACATTAAGAAAGTAGCCCAGTCCAGTCCAATGTCAAAAGTCAGATATTAGCCTATATGTCCAATACTAATCCATGAGTCCTCTTCAGACTCACGAAGCACAGGACAATCACAGGCCAGTGGGTGCAGAGTCGTGCGTATCCAGTGGCAGTAGAAGCATCTCAGGGCTGACTGGTTTCCCCATGGCTCCTCTGGTTTCCAGGACTCAGGGGTCTTTTAGCAAGCTGCCATGTGTCTTGTCAGGTGCAATGTCTCAGAGTGAGTGAGTCGAGAGATAGTATCTCCTGCCTTCCAGAAGGAATGACCAGGTTTCCCAGAATTCTCAGAGGAGAAAGCCATGTCCACACAGAAGTCTCATTGGCTATCTCCAGATTGGCAGGCTAGACTCCACCCCCACACTCTTGGTCCTCACATTGACACCAGATTATGTGACTGCCACAGATCCCCTGGTATTTTCTTAGATTGCGATCAGTGGTTCCCAAACAGGGTGAGAATTAGAAATCGTGTACGTAGAACTGAGGCATTGCTTGTTCGGTGGCAAAACTCACAACTCCAATGCAGGAGGCTGGGTTTGACTCCAGCCGGTGCACCGTCTGATCTTGGTGCTTTCATTTGCTATAATGCTGACTAGGCTTCAGTGGAGCTTCCTGAGCAAGATGGACTAGGAAGAAAGGCCAGTGGTCTGCTTCCCAAAATACTATGTGAAAAACTTAAGACTCACAACCGTTTGATCTTCCCTCGATACATGGGGGCAGTGCAGGGCTTGGCAGCAGCTTGTCCTTCCCGGGTGAGTGGGGGTTGCCAGGCCGTGGGGGCCTACTCCAAGGCAGCTAACAGCAGCAGCAGCGTGCCCGCCACAGCTCAGCACACAAGGGAGATGTGGTCTCGCTCCCTCGACCCTCCGCTGCTTTGTCTCCTCTGTGATCGCTTATGGTGTTGATGGCTCCATTGGCCAAGCTACATGCAGAATCAGAACAAAGAGCAACTTTCCAACTCGATGGTCCTGCCAGTAGCCAAGAACTGGGCGAGGACCTCACCTGGGGGTGCCCTCCGTCTGACTGGAAGCACAGGTGTGCCCGGGCTGAGCTGTCCATTCCGCAGGCGGACATCAGTGCAACCAGTAAAGTGGTAAAGAAGCCTCTTTCGACGAGCTTTGGAACGGACCTTGGCCGTAGTATAAGTTCCAGTGTTTTCAATGTCTGCGAATGGTCATGTTACTACTCCATACGTGCCCTGGAGTGAAGACAGGCGAGTTCAGCTTTTGCGGAGACACGGGTGTCATAGTTGTGTTGCCTCTTGTCTCTATGGTCTCAAAAGGGTTCCTGTTTCAAGTGCTTCGTCCCGCACACACACTCACCCTGTCTTCTGTTTTCTCAGTGACATGAGCCATTCCATTTCTGTTAGCACCCACTGGTTGCTAGTTAGTTTCCAGAATTGGGCTCATCAGAGGCAGCCTGGGGACAGGGGACCCGATGTGCGATTCTGGCCCTCAAAGTGGTGTGTGTGCTTGGTGCACCGAGGACTTTCTGATTTCTCGGTGGCCTAGGCTGTCTTCAGGAACGTGCTAAGTCGTTCCCTACTCAGATTTTTCATGCAAAATTAAACCAAGCAGCTACTCGGGAACTCTGGGGGGTCCTGCAGCAGGAGAGAGAGGAAGAAGGGAGTGCAGGGAGAGAAGGAAGAAGCATTTCCAGGCTTAAAAAGTGCTTATGGGGGCTCTGAACAGCAGGGGAGTGGCAAGGTTGAAGGAGCTCAGAGCAGCCTCCAAGTTGGGTGTCAGGGACACTTTCACGATGGTCGGGCATGAATAGTGGCCAGGTGGTAGCAGAGTATTTCCTGAATCGGTCCAGCTGCCTCAGTCTGATACCTTTCCTGTTCGTGGGACCTTGCAGTGGCATCCGCTTAGACTTACAGCCTGGAAGGGGGTGGGGGTTGTGGGGGTGGAGTGTAAAGCCTCCTCGACTTCTCCCCCTTTCCCTCCCACCCCCACACACCTCTATGTCCACCATTGAGGAAGGAAGTCAGGTTGCACTGGGTTAATAGAAACTGCTCCCCTCCTCCACGAGTGGCACATGCCATACCTGTCATATTTGAGATGACGACACCATGGAAACTATCCCCCCTCTGCCCTGACCCTCAATGCTCCAACACACTCCCATGCTCAGCGTACCTATGCCATTACCAGGGGTTTTCTTCTTTGGGAATCCACGGACTCAACTTCAGGGTGAAATTCTACAGAAACAATCCATATTGCAGTGCATCTTTTTTATGAGGAAATGTGATTTTGATCTTGAAGCTTTTTGTTTTGCCTTTACAGGAATTTTATACCTGAATTTCAAAAGCGAAGAAGGGAAATCTTGTTTTTTTTGGTGAGGTCGATTTGCGGGGAGGAAAGTAAAGAAAGGGGGTGGCCAGTTGTTAATACAAATGTAAAGGATAGCTTTCAAAATCATCAGGACAAAGCCAGCAGCTGCGAGGAAAAGGAAGGAGGAAGTGAGGACCTCTTCAAAGAGATCCAAGCAGTCTAGAATGTGGCCTTTGTTGTGATTGTCAACATCCCGTAACCCTAAAAAGGTAGCCCAGAAAAGCACGGATCAATGGAAGCCACAGATCATCTGAAAGTTCTCTTTCTAACCTTCTCCCTCCTAAAACCTTGATTTTTGCTTCAACTAGCAACGTAACGATTTCTTGGCTCCTTGATAAATTATGAATTATTATTTTCATATTTTACACCATCTGCTTTCTCCCATCGCCCATATTTCTGTTGTTTGCCACCTGGGAGGGTGTAATACGGGATCATTGCAATCGATTCCCCTTTCTACCCCCACCTTCCCCCTACCCCTCATGGTATAGCTACTCCCATTGTTGTTCCTGAGGGATTTATCTGTCCTGGATTCCATGTCTGTACCAGTGTATGTACTCCAGTCTAGCAGGATTTGTAAGATAGAACTGAGGTGATGATAGTGGACAGGGAGGAAGCATTAAAGAACTAGAGGAATGTTGTGTGTTTCGAGGGTGCTATCCTGTACCGTGGTTTGTGACCTTCTCTAAGGAGATGTCCAGTTGCCTACAGAAGGGTTTGGATTTCCACTTCATGCATATTGATGTAATTATTTATCTTGGCTCTTTGGATACCTGATCCCATCAACAACTTGTGGTCACACAGGCTGGTGGGCTTTTTCTGTGTGGGCTTAGTTGCTTCCCTGCTAGATGGCTGCTTGCTTAATTTCAAGTCGTCTTGAATTAATCTGTAATGTTCTATTTATTTCTCTCCTGATCATTGAGGGGCCCAATTGCCATTCTTTTCCCTTCCTTTTCAGATAGCTCCAATGTATTTACTTTTTGAGAAAGGACTTCTGCCTCTGTATATTAGTCACTTGTGTGGGCCACTCTCTTGTTGCTTGGTGTACACTGAAATTGTCTGTTGTCTCCAAGATCTTGAGGTGTTATATTTGTATTTGTTTGATGGTATGATGCTGGTGAGACCTTAGGAACCTGTCTTCTGGCGAGTGTGATAGAGAATGTGAGTCTATGTGCTGGCTATTTTATTTTTTGTTTGACACTTAAAACAGATACTTATTAAGTACATGCTACAAGGAATAAGTACTCAATTTGCATTATTTCTAACTTTTACAACAGTTATATATGTTTTCTGCTTGTATAATACATTTGAGGGTCAGTTTGGCTGGTGTTTTCAGCTCTCCACTAATGAGTAGGTGGTACAGGAGTGGGTAGTGACCCTCACCCAGTAGGTGAGGCAGCAGACGGTACAGATGTGTCCATTGGGCACAGTTCCTGTTTTCTGCAGGTTGGGACACACAAAGAGAAACAATAAGCCAAAAAGAAAGAATCTAGGAGAAATAATAGTAAAAGCAGGGGGAATGCAGGCAAACATTGCAAGAAAAAAACTTAAAAACTAAAAAGTAAAAAGAAGGAAAATGTAAACAAAGGTAGCGAAATAAAGAAAGAAGTGCGATAAGCAAATTAGGGAAGGAAAAACCAAGAGAATAGTAAATAAAAGAAAAAAGGACAAGACTTAAAGAAAGGAGAAACCAGAAAAGAAAGAAAAAAGGAAAACTCAGGAAAAAAAGATTGGGGAAGGAGGAAAGTAGGGTGGCCAGAGCCCAAAGTGTGGGTTGGCACCCTGTGCCAGCTCTGGAGCTCACCTTGTGGGAGATGGTGAGAGGGCACCGGTAGTCGATACTGTTCTTGCAGGAGTATATGTTGTTTGGGATTGGGCACCTGAACCAGATGTAGTTCATGCCACCTCAAATGGTAGCGGGGGCCGGGCAGCTGGTTATGGAGAGAGATCCACCCTGACCAAGGGTGGCCAGGAACCCAGTGCTGCCTGTGTTGTGCGGTTCTGATGCAGGATAGGACAGTTCAGGTGCTTCCTGACGCAAGAGTGGTACACCTGGCACCCTACCCACCAGGCCATGCCTCTGACCTCAGGACGAGCAGGGGTGGAGAGAGTGGCATCCACGATGGGCTGGATGAAGGTGGGGGCTGCCCACATTTCTGGTCACCAGGAGAGTGAGGGCAACAAGGGCTTCTAACCACCAGCCGTGGATGTGCCAGGCCACTGTCTACATGAAGGAACACTGACGGCGGTCAGTACAGCGTGGCTGCCTGGGCTCCCTGATAGTTTCCCCTCTGCCTGCTTTCTCACGACGCTGGTCAGACCCTTTCCTAGTTCACACTTCACCCATTTCTCTCATTTCCTCTGAAGTTCAAGGTTCCAGGACTATCATTTATATCTGTTTGAGTCTGCCTCTCATGTCCTTTATGTAGTACAGTGGTTCTCAGCCATCCTAATGCTGCGAACCTTTAATACCACCTCTCGTGCTGTGGTGACCCTCAACCATCTGAAACACGTGCTTTCCAATGGTCCTTGGCGACCCCTGTGAAAGGGTCATTTAATCCCTACCACGACCCACAGGTTGAGAACTGCTGATGTAGAGGCTCTGTGGTAGTGTGTCTACCTACATCCATCTACCATCCTGCTGAAAGTTGAGTTAAGAAATGTTTGATGAATTTAAAGAGAAGAAAGATTAAGTACTGGGTGACCTGGGTTTCTGAGTCTGCAAAATTGAGGGTTCATATGTTTTGATTGAGTAACTAGATGGATTGGAAATGGACAAGAATTGATTTTCAAGCTCCAGATGTCTAAGCACATTGAGATTTTCCCCATCTTGACCTAAAAGTCATTGTGCTCTCAACTTTAAACAGTTTGAGAGCCCAGACACAGGGGAAACTCTCTATCTTAGGCTCTCAGACTCGAACTCACGCACATGCTTGTGCTAAGAGTTTTGGGAGAAGGAAGTGTTTGAGTTTATTTTCTTGGATTGTCTGTGTGAACGCTGCTTCTGCATTTTCTTTCAAGTCAGGCCTGTCTCTCCAGCTCTTTTTATCTCCCTCCCAAAGCTTTACACTAGTTTGAGCAATAACAGATAACTGAGTTAATGAGTATGAACTAATCTAGGTTGTGTTGAGGAAGGACACTGAATGCCCTATTATTTACACTAACCCTGTTTTCCTTTCCTTACAGATTTTGACAAACCTGATTTTAAGAGAAGCATAGTCTGCCTGAAAGATCTCCAGGTTGGGACAGTTCTTACAGGAAAAGTCCAGAATGCCACTTTGTTTGGAATTTTTGTGGACATAGGGGTGGAGAGGGCAGGACTGATTCCTATACGAAATGTCACAGAAGCCAAACTTTCTAAAACGAAGAAGAGAAGGAGTCTTGGCCTGGGCCCTGGAGAAAGAGTGGAAGTCCGAGTTGTCCACATTGACCTTCCCAGGTCAAGGATCACCTTGGACCTCATCCGGGTCCTTTGAGGACCTCACCACCGACCGACACAGCCTGTACTTCTTCATTCTTCCATGTTTACAAGGGCGATCTGGGTGTGGCGGATGAGGAAGAATTCACATAGGAACAGAAAGTACTCTCCAAATCCCTTACCTTACTTTTCTTTCTGAAAATTTTTTCTTTCACAGAAAATTCACAGCCTAATTTCTTTTCCCCTTAAAATAGTTAATGGCCATCAGTGACTTTCTATACTGATTTTTCTGACTTAAAAAAAAATTTTTTTTTGTAATTGATCTCTTTTTTACATTTTGTATAGCCAATTGCCTCACTTTTACTTACCCACTCTTGCCTGCTCCCTGGACAGAATGGTCTTCTTGATTGGGATTGTCCTATCCTTCTGGCATTGTTGTAATTCTTTCATTTTATAGATGCCATCTTCTTTTTTTAAAAAAAAAAATTGAACCCTTTGGACTTGCTGCATGATTTTGCAGTAATCTTTATTCTCCCTGATCAAGGAAACAAAAAATATGCCAATAAAAGACCATTCTGACTTGTTTTTAAACAATTGTGTAACTCAAAGACTTGTCTCAAAAAGACATAGGTGTTTATCCTTGCAATAAAATCATGTGTCTAGTGACTTGGTTTTGCCCTGCGAGTTCAGTGAGCCACCAACTCAATCTTGGTCAAGGAAGAGGTGGCCCATGATCATGGCAGCATCCTGTGAAGCAGTGGTACCTTTGGGGGAAGAGGGCGCCTCAGCCTGCGTTAAGAATGGCTTTCTGTGCATCAATGGCCACAGGAGATCTTCTTTATTCTTAAGCATCACGACCGAAATTCAAATGGCCTTCCTAAAGACTGACTACAGGATGTTTACCTTGAACATTACTGCGTTATAAAGAAATATGTCTCTGGGTTTGAATGGATGCCCCCTCATCTAAAACACAGATGAGGACTTCAAGGGCCAGCGAGCCTAAAGTGGTGATGATGAAGAAGTAGCTCGAGATGGTGAGCATGTGACACACGTGAACCATGTAACCTTTATTGTTGACCTGTTCGCGTCTAGGTTGTGAGTGGATGTATGTTAGTTGTGTATACTGTCACCAGAAATAAAACACTGAAAAAGAAAGAAAGGAGCAGAACCCTGTAAGTGAATCTTTTTGATGTTGCATCATATAAATCGTCCAAGAGGAGGAATTTTTCCAAAATGTATTAAATAAATGAAGCAGGAAAGACAAGCCCTGTGTATTGATCAAACACGCCAGGGCCAGGAAGGATCAGATCAGAGGATGGAGGTTAAACTTACCTTTTAGATTTCAAAAGTTAGCCTTCCTCTTCGTTCTGGGTACTTAAACTTTGACTCACTCCCATGAGACACGTCATCAGAAAGGGCCAATAGGTAGAAAAGACATCATCACTGGTCAGTGAAAATGAGAGAAACGCTCAATCAAATGGATTGCCATGACGACTACTAAAAACGCTCTCTGACCTGATAGGCCAGAGATGGGAAAGACTCTTGCTGGGCAGTGCGCTGCAGAGTGGACCACTGCATTGGTAAGGAGGTCAAAATGTGGTGCGTTAGCTGCTTTCCTTAGCGTTTGGGTTTGTTTGTTTTTTTTGTTTTTGTTTCATTGCTATTGGGCCATTTGTTTGTATTCTCCTTCGATTTTTGTATAATTTTCTGCACATGAAACCCAGATTAGGCAAACCAATAATAACCAGATGAATAGATTCAAAGGGGCACGACAGGGGAGACTGTCAGAAAATGAAGAGCCAGCAACAAGGATGAGGAAGAAGAAATGCCTTGGGATTGATTATAATGATTGTCGCACAATTGTCATGGATGTGATAGAACCAGCGCAATGTATGGTAAGTGAGTTGCATGTCAGTGAAGTTGTTTTAAAAAACTAATTAAAAAAAAAAAGATAAAATTAACTAGAAAAAATGGACTCGGACTAGCCGAAGATCATGAAGAAGACACAGGACCACGTCTTCTACATGGTATCTCCTTAAGCCAGAGCCTACTCCATGGCCAATAACAGCAACAGCGAGATTGAATTGTGCCCCACAGAAGGGTGTGTTGAAGGCCTCACTCTGGTACCAAGGGCTCTGGCCTCGTTTGGAAATAGTCTTTGAAGATGATGTTGGTTAACTGGAGAAGGGTGAGCCCCCGCCCCCAGTCTGAGTGTTGCCCTTAGAGAAGACAAAAGGCAGTGAGAGAGAGGGAAGACCCTCCCGTGAAGTTTCGGCCATCTTCCCAGGACTGCATGGAGCTACCAAAAACCAACCGAGAAAGGGTCTTCCCTGGAGCCTTCAGAAACATGCTGGGTTCAGACTCTTAGGCTCTAGAACTGTGAGACAATATATGCCTGTTCTTATGTTAAATTTTTATTTAAAAGACTACAGATCAGATTAGAAATAGCAAGTCAACAGAGCAAGTGACGTCTAACAATATGTTGACTCAGTGGAGATAAGTCTTAGCATAGTCATTCAGAATCATATTGAAATAAGACACCTCCCCAACACCCACACACACATACATGAAACTGATGTCTTGTCCATAACCTAATGCATCATTTGCATGACTGAAGACACCTGCTTATTCATAGTGCTGCCTCTCTTGATTCTCCAAGTGCCCATTTTGGATGACAGATCACATGATTTGTTAGGGTAGATTAAAGAAGCAAATCCAGAAATATTCCTATGTGTGTAAACAAGAACTTTATATCAAAGAGCAATTGTATGTTAAGGAAACAGCCCAGTCCAAGTGAAGTCCATAAGTCCAATATTACCCCATATGTAAGTATTGTCCCATAAATTCCTCTTTAAACTCATGTACCCATGCAATGATGCTGAGTGCAGGAAGATCACAGGCCAGGAGATGGAAAGTCTGAAGACCCAGTGGTGGTTGAAGCATCTCAGCACTGGAATGGATCTCCTCGGGCTCCTGCAGCTCCAGCTCCATCAGCATAGCTCTGTGTAGCTTATCTTCTGCAATACAAAGCTGTTTTCCTCCCGCATGCCACCAAATGAGGTCTCAAGCTGTGACCCGATTGACGAGCTAGACTCCATCCTTCCGCAAGTTGACAGTAGCTGATATAATTTCCAGGCACGTACAAAACGCACACTGAGACCACTAACCTCGTGTGCTGAGTGAAGCCAGGCAATCACAAAAGGACAAATATCACTTCCCTCATCTGAAATACCTAGGCGAGATACGAGGGGGACTTTAAAAAGTTTGTGGGGAAATTCCATTATCAACATTTGTTCATGAACTTTTAAAAGCCCCTTCATAGACCTTCATGATAGGATTAATAGAACAGGTGGGGAGGGGGCGCACATCAGGAGCAATCATTGTTAGGAAGCTTGAGTTTCTCTTTACGGTGGTGGAAAATTGGGCCATGGATACAAGACCCCCCCAAAAAGTAACAAGTCCTGTGTTTTACTGATCTTCAAGTAAAAAGGGACCTTGATGTGGGTCTTGAAGCTGATCTGCCAATTCACTTGTCCGCATGTCTTTAATAACCCTGGTTCAGATCTTGTAGATAGTGGTGAGCTTTGTGTGCCTGCATAGTCTTATTGTGAAGTCTGGGTTATCCTTCCATACCAAACCTTTGGGAAAGAGGCCTTCTCCCATGACACTGGATGCAGGAACCTGTGCAGCTGATAGTGGGAAGCAGCTCTGTTAACTTCCGCAACCTAAGGAAGATTGTGTTGCCCAACCCAAACCTGATGGAGGCTCTCCGTGGTCTGGGCTGTAAGTTAAGGACCATGTCTCATACTCTGTACTTACCCTCATTCCTATTCTACTGTATGCCTTTTGGAACTGGTCTTTTTACAATCCTCTACTTCCTTTCTCAAATGTCTCAAGTGAAAACGACAGTGAAGCATTCATTTCTCAGTTATTCATTGACAATCGTATGCCAGCGTTGTGCTAGACCTAGACAATACAGTCACGATAGAAAAATAGACCTTCTCCATGCCTGGAGGCAGCTGAGAGGCTCGGGTAGAAGAAGACTGGAAGAATCACCTTAGACATACAATTACAACCACTATAAACAAGACAATGGATGCATACAATAGACTGCCCTACTCAAAAGAAGTCCCTGGCGAGTCAGAATCGAATGGAAGGTCCACATGAGTTATAAATTCAGAAAAGGTTTTGGTGGAGTTAGAACAAAGATATGAAAGAAGAGAAAATAAATTAAAAAAAAATTTTAAGTGGTGCAGTAAGTTGGCAAGGGTATATGCCTTTTAAGAATGGGCTTAGGAGAGAAGGAAAGGGTTGGAGACAAGATAAGTTCTTGCAGGGAACTTGACTAAAGAGAAGCAGAGCAGTGGCTGGAAGAGGTAACGAAAGCTCTTAGTTTCAAGGCAGGAGAGGTTAATCTAAGGACCATAAAAATAATACGGTAAATTGAATGCATAGTGACAACCCCCTCCCCAAACTGTTTAATTATTCTTTTAACAATCTTACCTTCAAAGTACTCTCCTTTACACTTAAAACATTTGTCGAATCTGTGATTCCATTCTTGGAAACGTTTCTCATACTCGTCTGTTTGGTTGGCTGACAGCACCTCCCTCACTTTTTCTTCACCTCTTCTGTGTTGTCAAACCGCTGACCTTTGGTGTCCCTCTGCAGTTACGGAAACAAAAAGAAGTTCCCTGGTGCAAGATCAGGTGAGTAAGGTGTGTGGGGCAAGAGAAGCAAGCTGGTTTTTGCCCCAAACGGGTGCACTGAGATGCCTGCGTGAACAGGTGTGTGGTTTGGTAGCAAAATCAGTCACCCAAGTGCCACAAATCAGGCCTTTTTTGTTGTGCTCCGTTAGGCAATCTTCAGAACCTCCAACTAGATTAGCAGTCCGACGCGGTGGAACAAACTCCACTATGTGTTGACACTTTTGCCCGTTTGGGAAGTTGATGGATATCCAGAATGAGGTTTGTCATCATCGATCGACATTTCACCTTTTTGAAACAAGAGAACCCCTCATACAACTTGAATTTTTCCCCATAGTGCTGCCCTTGTAAACTGTTCAATATCCCAGCTGTTTATGCAGCATTTTTCCTAAGCAGGAAACAAAACTTCACAGCCACACGCTGTACTTTTAAATCAGCCACCACAAAAAAAACAAGGTTCCAGCAAAACTGTTTTTACAAAAGAATGCACTGTGCCCAGAGAGAACTTTCTCAGGAGACTCCACTGGTGCCCTAACTCAGAGCAGGTGCTGGATGCTGGCCTGGTGGGAAAAAATGCATACTCTGAAAGCTCTGCTCCACCGCGCAATTCCCTTCCCCTCATCTGTGTCAGTACAGGTGGAACTTTGTAGACGTTCTCTTTGGATTGCTCCTGTTTACCCATAAAATATGAAGGAAGGTCTTCATATAGAACTGCAAATGGGAGAATTTCAGGGGAAAGGAGAAGGTAAGGAAAGGACGGGGTGAATGAAAAGGCCTCAGGGAAGCAAGGAATGATTTTGCAAGTAGTGTTGGATGTTACACATGAGATTAATTTGAATTCTTAAATTGAATTTAAGAATTGATTAATTTGAATCTTAAATTGAAAAGGCCAGTGAGCTTGGTTGTACATACATGTTTCTCTAGCATGCCAACTGGTTCAGATTTAGGTGGAGAAGGGAATCGAATCAGGTTTGAGAGTTCTAGGAATATGATGGTGAACAGGAATAGGAGGAATTTTTTGGAAGATGGTGAAATGATTGACTATGAAATTTAAACTCTGAAAAAAGTGAAAATAAAACAATGTAATGAAGTGTGGGAATGGAACCGAGACGGAGCCACCAACACAAACTCCAGAGACCAGGTTCAAGGTGCAGATCAAAATTACAGCTTTTGTAAGACTTATATAGGTTTCATTGACCAATCAGAACATACTCCCTAATTTCCAAACATATCCTTATATGGTCATGGGTTTGCAGCATGAAAAAATGATTGGCCCATACTATGGGCTATGTAAATGAGGTGTAGCTGGCCGAGCCAGCCGTCCAATCACATTACAGGATTTTACCATCCAATCATTACAGGATCTTAGCTGTTACTATGAGGAAGTTAGAAGCATTCTGAGGGCTAGGTCTCAGAGATTTAAAGCGGAAGGCTGTCAGATGAGCTGGCCTAGCATCTTATTACCTCAAGATGAGTTCTTTCTGGGAGTCATGGAAACGCAGGATACCCAGCAGCTTCTGCCTGACTCAAGACAAGAATATTCCAGGAGACTTGGAAGCGCTGGTTCCAACTACCTAAGGGCGAGGATACCTAGTGGCTTCAAGACAGCTCCAGGAAATGGAGGGGCATCCTTAGCTTTCTACACCTCTTGCCCAGATCCACAGGTCCTGCCAAGAACGCCCCCACGGTGAGGGGCAGTAGAATGATAGGGTTACTGGATTGTAGATTTTAAGGCAGTTAGTTGGAGGGAGATTAGCCTAGGAATAATAGGTGATGCGAAGGAAGATAGTGATTGGCCAAAGGTGGGGTGCTTAGCACTTAGACTCTGGAGGGGTTACAGTTTTGGGTAATGACAAAGTTCAGGGACTATCATGGGATTAAGTAGAGGTTGGAGACCAAAAGAATGATATTATTTCACGAGGTTAAGGACTATAAAAATCAAGGTACTGAGGGACTAAAAGGATCATCTCCCTGGGAAAATGATTTTAGGAAACTCTTGCACAAAGAGTACTCAAACTCACTGCCATCAAGACCATTTTGACGTGGTGACTTAAGGGTGGGACAGAACAACCCCCAATGACCTTGAGCACACCAACGGTTCTAAAGATGGCACAGGACAAGGCACCGTTTCAGTATGTTGTACATGGGCCCTCCTGGGAGCTGCAGCCGCATGAGACTGTGTAAGCCCGCCAATGGAGTGCATGAAGACCAAGCAGAGAAGACGCCCCGGGATGGAGTTTTTGAAAATGCAAGCACCTCAGCTATAAGCTCTTAGGACTTCTCCACAGGCCAGGACTTTGTTTGTAGCCGAGCTGGGTAGAGGCCTTTTCAATATAAATTTCGGATTTGAGAGGAACAATTTCAGTGGCTGTAGCTACATAACTCAGCAGATACAGAATAAATAACCACTTGAGAGCAAAGTGCTGGTACTTACTCAAGGACAAATGTCAGGAGAGTTAGGATAGAAGGAAGAATGGGAACGGGAGACAGGAAGGAGATGGGATATGTAATGTTACATTTAAGGGGGAAAGTACTCAATGAGATGAAACAAAAAGTATATGAAGTAGTGGATGTAAAATTGATGATCTGCTCTGTAAACCTTCACTGAATTCACAATATGTTTTTAAAGAGTCGGGGTGGGGGCGGGGAGAGAAGAATTTCTTACTCCAAACATTCTTCTCCCTTCTGGACTCCTTGACACTCACCTCCCTTTCACTCCCCTGATTGTGGTAGCCATTGCACAATACTTGATGAGAAACAATTTCTAATTGTTTTTAAATAATTGGAACTGTTTAAACAAATTATATATTTAAATTACAAATCACATGCAAAGATAAACATAAAAACCAATTCTGAGGACCCTACAGGGCAGGGTGGAACTGCCTGTGTGGGCTTCTGAGACTGCAGCTCTACAGAGTAGAAAGTCTCATCTTTTGCCCTGGGAGCGACGGATGGCTTTGAACTTCTGACCTTTTGCTGAGCACCGGAAGTGTAACCCTACACCCCCGGGGTTCCCGTGACAATCTCCAGCTTTACTAACCACGATCTTGCAAAAGAACTACAGGCAAATATAGCAGAGTTTGGGGAAGTGATTGACTAATCATAGTGGGGCGATGGATGGAATTAAAATGGGGGTGGGGTGGGAAAGGCCTAAACAGTCCATCCAGAAGACAGTTACAGAATATTCCCTACCAGACTTGCCAGGTGCTGGGAAGGAACACTAGAGAAGGCATCTCTGGAGGTTGGCTTCAGACTAAACGAGTTGGCGTTTTGAGCTGCAGCAACAAGTCTTTTGAGTTAACTAGCCTGGGCATTTTGGAGTTCAAACCGCATCCCATCGGACTTCTATGGTCACATCCCATCGCTTTGGAAGCTGCACAACCCTTGGGCGAGTTTGACTTGGGACTAATGGAGTATTCGTGTTGGGGGTGTCTGTGCATCTAACCTTGACCCCAGAGTTGGCACTTTTAAAACGGGGAATGCAGAGACGGGACAAGATGGAAAAGCCAAAAAATATCTGTAGTCAATCTTTTAATTTTGGCTGCCTGCCTAAAATCCGTCATAAGGATTTGGGTTTCAGCAACAGGTCACGAAGCACTCCTGAATGGCCGGGCTCCTTGCCAAAGCAGTCACAGGAAGAGGGATATAGATTTCTTCTCACTCGCTCCTTTTATATGGTGAAGAGGATTCTGTGGGTGAAGGCTGGTGTTCTTAAGGGTTGGGGGCGGGGTGGAGAGAGAGAGAGAAAAGCAGACTCTGGCCTGTCAGCACTAAAAAAAAAAAAAAAAAAAAAAAAAAAAAAAAAAAAAAAAAAAAAAAAAAAATGACCCAGAAATCAGTTAAAAAACAAAACAAAACAACCAAATTGATTTGCTATTCACCAAAACCCTAGTTAAAGGATTGTGATGCCTATGCCCCCCCCTCCAAATATTTTTTTAAGGATAAAAATCTCATCCCAAAGACAGGAAATGAATGATTCATCTAGAAAACACAGGGCCTCTCAGATAGAGGAGAATTTATCACAACTATAAAGCCTTTATAAGATGACGGGCCTAAAATGTGAGTGAGCTCAATCCCTGCTGAGGAATTACAAGCCAATGACACAAAGGCAGGAGGGAACTGAGAGAGGGAAGGAGATGAGCTTGGGATGGTCGATGTCCCAAGCTATTGAGAGTCTTGTTTTATTTAAGCAATTACCCCAAATCCAAAGTCTCCGTATTCAGCATAGTCTTGTGCGGAAATAATCAAATAATAGGTGCATAAGTGTTTGCCGCTAAAAGTTTCTCCCTCCAAACACTTTTCCAGCTCCTCACAATGAGACCTGCAGTAAGAAGACAGATTTCCTCCATGGGAACAAACCTAGGACTGTCTTCCTCCAGTTCCAGTGACTGGGTAATTTGATCATCTAACATCTTCCAACCGATCTCCTGGGTCCTTATTTTGTTTTAATCTTTAATCGTTTTATGGAGAGCTCTTACAGATAGCGTAACTTTCCATAGATCGATGGCATCAAGCAGTGTTTTAAAATTACTACCACAATCCGTTTCAAAACATTTGTCTTTCTGTTTGAACTCTTTGCTATCAGCTCCCCTTGGTTCCCACCCTCTCCTCCCCTCCCCACCAAAACCCTTATATATAATATAATATATATTTATATTTTTAATATAATATGTAACAGGTTTCTGGCCACATCTTACACAATTCAATATACCCATTCACATAGAATCCTGTTCGAGCATATTGAGGGGGGTTATACAATCAAGGTTTTCCCCTTTCACACTCCACTCTTCCAGTACCCTCAGGGTACCATTACTCCTGTTACTGTTTCTGAAAGGGCTATCTATCTTGGCTTTCATGTACCAAATGATTTTGTATAAACAAATGAACCCGTGCAAATCTAACATGGTTAAAGAGGTAAAACAAAAACCATAATTGTGAAAGGAGGAAATATTGAAAAACTAGAGCATAGTTATGTGGTTCATATTGCTATACTGAACTGTGGATTTATCCACATGGCCTTTCTTAAAGGGACTGTCCAATTATCTTACAGGCAGGTTTGGGGTTCTCCATTACATCCACACCCCTTCACATCAAGTTGGTTGCTTGTTTTTGAACTACTGATACCTCTTCTATGGTTATAACACTCTAGCCAATGAAGGAGAAGGTGAGGCCAATGAAAATCAGACCAAAGGCTGATTTGACTTTAAGTGATTTAACTTCACTTGATTGACTTCAAGTGATTCCTTAACTCAATATGTTATACTGATCAAATTTGGTGTAATTTCCTACACCGATAGCCAAAAGAACTGTTTTAGTAAGGTGTACTGTTAGAATGTTCCTTAGAAGCTTGGGTGGAGAGACTCTAAAAATATGATTGAGTCCAGACCCTACTTGGTCATGCTTGGTAAAGAAGAGAGTCAGCAAAAAGAAGAAGATGTCGACAAGCTGGGTTGACACAGTGGCTACACCAACTGAAGCTGGCACCGGGCTGGGCACTGTTTTGTTCTGATGTACATAGATCACTATGGATAAGAACCTGCTTGGCAACATCTGACAATCACCGTATCAGTAGTAGCAGCAGCAAGAAACATCTGAACAGATTTTGGGTCCATTTGTAATAGTTTTATTTATTTATTTTGATAGCTTTATTTTTAAGATGTTTTCTGGATTGAAAAGGGCAATACATATGTTGTCTGAAAGTACAACTGATGTAGAAATATAAAAGTTCCTCTTTTTCCACAACCTTCCACTTTACCAAACACAATATCCTTCTTCAGAGACTAGTCTCTCTTGACAATATGTCCAATGTATGTGTGTTATATGGGGTTCTCCAGAGAAACAAAACCAGGACACTTATGATTATTTGTATTTAAAAGGATAGATTTATACAGTGAGAGAAGGAATGTCATGGCTAATTAGTCCACACAGCAGTACAGAGGGTTTAGTTCAACTCACTTTTGTGGAACAGTTAATACACTGAAGTCCTTCAGCTCACACGGGCTGCCAGTCCAAAGTCAAGGAAGCAGACAGCAGGGTGGGACCACAAAAGTCAGTAGTGAGGGAGCTTAGTGAAGCAGGCCCAATGGGGTCTTGAGCTTCAGCAACATATGCATGGTGACATGATCCACCAGCAGCTTAGTGAAGCAGGTCAAGGAGTGACAGGATCCACACATTGGCTCAACCCATAGGTAGTGCAGCACACGGCAGAGGCACAGGACTAGCTCAAGCAGCTGTGGCTGGTCCAATCACCAGAGAGAAACAGGAGGCTGGCCTCAGCATTTGTCACGCCCTACGATCAAGCTGAAATTTGATTAAACTTCACCCACCTGTCCCTATGGAGGCTTAGTTGGCACAATAAAGCTTACTCTAACAGTATATGGACAAAATCTTGCCATTCTTGCCTCTAATGAGCTATCTGGGTGTACTTTTTCCAAGACATATCTGTTTGTCCTTTTAGCAGTCTCTGGTATTTTCAACATTCCCTGCCAGCACTACAATGCAAATACATCACTCCTTTTGTGGTCTTCCTCATTCAAGGTCTAATTTTCACGTGCATATAATACAATGGAAAATTCCATGGTTGTATATTTTTTGTATATTTGTCCTCAACACAACATCCGTGTTCTTCAAATGCAATGTGTCTTTTGATCTCTTGACCGCTGCCTTCGTGAGCACTGATTGGGGATCCAAGTAAGACAAACTTCTTGCAATGTCAACATTTACCTATTCATCCAGCTATGAAGAATTTGATCTTCCTTACGTGGAATTGCAATCCACCCTGAAGGCGGCAATCCTTGATCTTCATCAGCAAGTGCCTCAAGCCCTGCTCACTTTCAGCAAGCAAGGTTGCATACCACAGGTTGTTAATAGGCTTTCCTGATGCCCCAATCTTCAAATAACCTGGCTTCTCCAATAAGGCAGGGGTTCATTTTGTTGTCCATAGGGTTGACTAGATGGCGTGTAGCAACAACATAAAAGTTAGGAAGCAGACCAAGCCTACTGCAGTCGAAGCAGTCCTGACATACAGTGACCTCCTGCTCCCTGCAAGGTCCGGAGCTCCAAAGCACCAAGTGTGCCAAGGGAGAAAGACAAGACTTGATACCCTTGCAAAGAGTTACAGTCTTGGAAACTCATAGGGGCAGTTCTACCCTGTCCTATATGGGTCCTATTAGTTGGGAATCAATCAACTCATTGGCAGTGACTTTGATTCTTTTTTAAAATAGGTCAGAGTAGACCTGAACCTGTCGGATTTCAGAAGCTCTAACTCCTGAGGGCTTGGAGGTTCAAATCCAGCGGTGGCTCTCAGGAGCAGCACTGGGTAGCGCCTACGACCACCAGAGGCAGTGATGCCCCAAAACACACACACACACACACACACACACAGAGAAGCTCTAACTCTTGACTAAAGTGGTTTACTTCTAGAGAGTGGCTGGTGGATTTGAACTGAAGACCTTTCTGTTAGCGGCCTGAGTTTTTTTTTTTAAACAGAGTTCTTGAGAAAGCAAAACTCCCCTGTAATTTGAGAAGTCAGCAGTGTCTAGTTGTATATATCCATCAGTGTGTGTGTGGATGTGTGGATGTAGATACTTAGAGAGCCCTAATGATGTCGTGGGTTACGTGCTGGGCTGCTGAAATCAAGGTCAGCAGTTCAAAACCACCTGCCTCTCCTCAGGAGAAAGACAAGGCTTTTCACTCCTATAAAAAAAGTCATACTGGAAGCTCACCAGGGCAGGGCCACCCTGTCCTATAGGGCACAATGAAATGACATAGACTTGATGGCAATGAGTTGAGTTGTTCGGTGAGACTGTGTGCGCGTGTGTGTTGCTGTCAGCTGTGGTGTGTGTGTGTGTGTGTGTGTGTGTGTGTGTGAGATGGTGTTAACATCCCTTTGTAATGGTGAAACAACTCCATAGACGTTCCCACACTGTCATTTTCATGAGAGCCAACCACGAGGTTTTTCCTCCTGTGAAGCTTCTGGTAGGTTCAAACTGCTAGCTTTTTAGTCCACTGAGCAGGCCCCTGTGTATGTATGTGTACATGTGTGCATGCATGCATGTGTGTGTTTAAATATGTATGTGTTGTTGGCTTGCCCTCGTGACTGCAGCAATGGGCTTGTGCAGGGCTGGGATTGGGAAGGGATGGGGCCATTCTCATTGCTCTGTGCCTAGGATCATGCGTCTGTGAGTTGGAACAAACTGGACAGCACCTGTGGCAGTCATGTGATCGTGTCAACATAAGGACTGGGAGTGCAGGGGTGGAGTCTAGCCTGTCAATCTGGAGATAGCCAATGGGACCTTTCTGAGGGCATGACTTTCTCCTGAGAATTCTGGGAAATCTCGCGGCACTTCCTCTTGGAGATGAGAGAATTATGACTCAGGTCCTGACTCAGTCTCTTGGAGCCGCTCTATTGACAGGACAAGATGGCAGCCTGCTGATAGACCCCGAGTCCTGGAAACTGGAGGAGCCGGAGGAGAAGCCACATGGGCTTACCCTGATGAAACCAGATCTCTGAA
>PVJH01023453.1:0-34466 GCA_004026705.1 Nesogale talazaci | reverse complement strand
CGTCCGGCCCAGACATGCTTGACCTGGCTACAGGCTGGATATGCCTGAACTCTGTTGCAGTTTGTTGCCTGGGGTGTGTAGTTTGTTGCCTTTGTAACTGTAAACAGCCCTGGCCTCTGAAGCCTGACTTGCAGCTGTGCTGCCATTCACTTGTTAATTTTGAAGATCACGATATGCTAATTGCCTAAGCTTGCTTGCCCTATAAAACTGGCTTACTTCTCCCAAATCAGGAAAAAAAAAAAAAAAAAAAAGAACCCCACCCCACCCCATCCCAGAAAAGATGTAACTACTGAAACAACGTATGTATGTATGTATGTATACATTATGATGAGTGCTGTATGAGTCCCCAATAAAATGAATTAATAAAAAAAAAGAAGAAAAACAAAATAGGAGGAAGTCCTCTAAATATCTGACTTCAAAATCTCTTATAGAGTCACAGTGTGAAGAGCCAATATCAAGGACTTATGTAGAAAACAAATGTTTTGAGGATGAGTGCAACAAATGTACAAATGTGCTTGACATATATATGAATTGTGATAAGTGTTGTATGAGCCACCAATAAAATACTTTAAAAATTAAAAATAAATAAAAACGATTCATGAGGATAAAAAAATTACCCTGATACGTGTATATTGATAAGCAGATAGACCAGTGGAACAGAATAGAATACTAAGAAATAAGTTCAACAACATACAGACAACTGTTGGAGAGGATGTTCTTTGACAAAGGGTTGAAAACCATCAAATAGGAAAGAGATAGTCTCTTCAACAAATGATGCTAGCAAAATTGGAACAAGACCCATACTTTTATCTTATGTATAAAAACAAACTGAAGATAGATGAAACACCTAAATATAAATCCCAGAACTATAATGATCATCAATGAGAAAAGAGGAACAAACTTAAGGGTACAATTTCAGGGCAAAGGCATACTATAAAATATAACCAAGGAAGCACAGAGTAGAATACAAAATAGAGGATGGCCTACTAAAAATAGCATACTTATGTGCATCAAAGACTTCATCACAAGAGTAAAAAGAGTGTCCTGGTCTGGAGAAAACATCTGTAGCAACAACACAATATAAAATGAACTAATCTCTAAAGTCTATAGAAAAGTGCAATACCCAAATAAGAATAAACCAAGTATAATCGAATTAAAAAGTGGGATATCCAAAAGGCAATTCACCAAAAGCAGCATCCAAATGGCTAATGATCAAAAAGTGCTCATGATCATTAACCATCCAGGAGATGCAAATAAAAGCAACGATAACATATCACTTTACATTGACAATGGTCGCCCAATTAGAAAACCAACAAACTCCAAACAACAAATGTTGCAGAGGGTGAAAGGAAGTGGGAATTCTAACACACTACTGGTAGATCTATAAATAGATACAACCATTGTGGAAAGTGATGTGGCATTCTGCAAACAATTGGGGACAAAAATCTTAATATGATTCAGCAATACCTCTGCTGAGTATAAACAAGTAAGAGCCATAAAAGCAACTGACACATGTACTGCCATGATCATGGCAGCACTGTTCATAGTTGGAAAGAGTTGGAAATAGCCCAAATGTCTATTAGTAGCAAAATGGATAAAGACACATTGGTACATACTCAATGGAATGCTATGTGTTATGGGGGAAAAATTAAAAAAAAATGACCCACAAAACAACTCATGGCCCAGATCAAGTTGGAGGACATTAAGCTAAGTGAAGCTAGTCAATCACAAAAGGACACCTGTTGCAGAGATGACTACTATAAATATAAAAATGAAGACAAGCATTTGCATACAAAAGTAGACTTTGGAGGCTTCCAAGGAAGGAAGATCAGGGTGGGAAGATGAATTGACTAACTAGAAGGTTGTCAAGTATTGAGCTGAGTGAAAGGGAAGGTGGAAATACAGTGGGAGAAGAATAATCAGGGAAATGTGGTGGCATAGAGTATGGAAGTTGATGAGTGATTTGAACTCTTGCCTGCAGAGTTGATGGTGTGAAATATAAATTCCTCTGCCTAATTCACAATCTGAAAGCATTAGTTAAGAGTTTGAAAAATGCATTGCATCAAGGAAATCTGTTAAACAAAGACCTCTTTAGAATGCACTTGACCCAAATCATAGTATATTTAATTGGCTCATATGATTGTGACAGTCGGACATTGAATAAGGAAGATTTCATGCATTTGAAATATGGTGTTGGCAAAGACTGTTCAAAGTACCATGGCCTGCCAAAAGAACAAACAGATATAATGTGCAAGAAGGGCAGCCAGAATGTTCCTGAGAGGCCAGGATGGCTAGACATTATCTCACATACTTGAAACATATTGTCAGGAGAGATCAGACTTTGGAGAAGACATTATGCCTGCTAATGTGGAAGGCTAGCATAAAGAAGGAAGTCCCTGGACAAGATCGATGAACAGAGTGACAGAAACAATGGGCTCAAATATCAGAATAATTTTGAGAATAGTGAAAGACCAGGTGGTGTCTCATTCTATTGTACATAAAATCACTATAAATTGGAATTGACTCAACACCACTTAAGAACACCACCAATTCACAATAAAAATTTCATAAAACACAGACATATCCAGTAATATAAGCATTGTACTGAGCATACAGCTTTGTATGCTTTTATTGAATTAAATAGCAATGTCCATCTACTGTATGATCTTGGACAAATTGTCTAGACATTTTCAGTTTCAAACTCTTTATAAAATAGGAATTATGATAATATGGATATTGACTTATATATTATACTGTGGGTGGATATACATGTATAATTGGAAAATACACCTTTGGTGATAGAAATGATCCTGGAGATATCATGTTAGAATTCTGCAAGGACAACTACTTATTGATTGCAAATAAATTCATTTTCAACAACACAAGTATTGACTATACACATGAATCTTGTCAAATGATATACAGAGCCATCAAATTCACTTGATAATGTGGAAAGAGAAGTTGTAGTCACTGAGTTGTGAGTCAGAATAGGGCCAAGGGCTGACTACAGAAAAGATTATCAAATGTTCACATGCAAATGCATGTCCAAGTTACAGAAAGTTAAAATAAGGCCTCAAAAGCTAGAATATGATCTAGAGTATATCCCAACTAAATTTAGAGACCATTTTAAGAATAGTTTTGACATATTGGATGTTACTGATTGAAGGTCAGAAGAATTTAGAATAACAAGAAGACTATTACATAAAGAAAGCAAAATATAAATGACAGAAAGAAAAGGCCAACATGTTTGTTAGAAGAAACTCTATAACTTGTCCTTGAACATAGAGACACTAAAGTGGCTGAACAAAATGATGACATAAAAGAACTGAACAGGAAATTGCATTGCTGGACTATCACATCTTGAGAAGACAATGTAAAGTATTACAGTGGAATGTGTAAAATCCTGGAGTTAGAAAGACAAAAGAGAAAAACCCACTCATCATATTCCAGTCTAAAAGAACTAAATAAGAAAATGAGAAGTCTGAAGTTGCAATATGGAAAGAGTTTATGTGCAAAATATTGAACTGTGCAGGAAACATTCAAAGACGACAGAAGGACTACATAGGATCAATGTCCCCCTCAAAGTAGCCAAATTTCAATTTATTTCAAAAGGCAGCAGATGATCAGTATTATTATTATTATTTCAATTTAAACTCATTTTATTAGGGGCTTGTACATCATTTTTACAAAACATAAATAAATATACTGTTTCAAGCACATTTGCACGTCCGCTGCTGTCATCATTCTCCAAACATCCGCCTTGTCCCTTGAGCCCTTAGTATCGGCTTTTACAACCCCTCCCCCCTTCCCCTGCTCTCCCTCCACCATCAACCCTCAATACTTTATAAATTATTATTGTTCTGTTGTATCTTACCCTGCCCAACACCTCGCTCAGCCCACTCCCCTGATGCCCGTCCTCCAGACAGGAGGTCATATGTAAAACCATGGAGTTGGTTCAGTCTCTCTACCCCACCTTCTCTCCACCCATGCAGTAGTTCCAATCTAACCACCGGCCTGAAGGGGTTTACCCATCCTGATTTTCCCATATCTCCAGCTCCCTTCTCCACTAGTGTACCTTCTCCAGTCCATCCAGATTTGCAAGGTAGAATTGGGACCATGATGGTTGGGGGGTGGAGGGAAAGACATCAGGAACTAGAGAAAACTTGTATGCATCATCACTGCCCGGCTGTACCTTGACTCGTCTGTCTCCTCCACATGACTCCCCTGTACATGGGGTGACCAATTACCCACCAGTGGGCCTTAGGTCCCCACCCTGCTCTCCCCCTCACTCGTAATGAAGTGATTCCTGTCCTTTGATGCTCGTGCTCAAGCATCAAAGAACATGATGAGTATTATTGAAGGAGGATGTTTGTTCAAACTGCACTGAAGGCACGGGCACAAAGCTCTAGGAATTGGTAAAATACCAATGGAAACTAATGCAGCACTGGAGACTCTGACTTTTCTATGCCTGTAAATTTGGAAGGTAGATACCTGACCAATCAACAGGAAAAGATTAATATTTGTGCCCATTCCAAAGAACAGTGCAGAAAATATCAAATGATATAATTATATTAATATCATGACTTCAGTCTTCAGGATGGATTGCGTCTACATGTAAAGAAAATAAAAGCTCTCAGAACTGGCCTAAGACATAACCGCATAGTAAGTGGAGAAAAGTTAGTTGTCAGGATTTCATTTTACTTGGATCCACAGTCACTGCTCATGGAATCAGCAGTCAAGAAATCAGATGATGTATCACATTGTACAAATCTGCTTCCCCAAAAATCTTTAGAATATTGAAGAGCAAAGATACCACTTTGATGACTAAGATGAATTGAACCCAAGCTATGATACTTTCATTTGCTTCATGTGCATGTGAAAGTTGGACAGAGAAACAAAGGCTGTAGAATAATTGATACATTTGAATTACAATCTTGAAGAATATTGAAAGTACTACAAGAAGAACAAACTATTTGTATTGGAAGAAATGCTATCCCAATGCTTCTTAGAAGCAAGAATGGAGAGACTTTGGTCCTATGAGTTGGAGGGACCAGTTCCTGAAAAAGAACATCATTCTTGGGAGAGGGTCAAAGAAAAAGAGAAAAGCCCTCAGTGAGACACATTGACACGGTAGCTAAAACAATGGGCTCACACCTAGCAACCGTTATGATACTGGCATAGGAAAGGGCGGTGTTTTCCTCTGTTGTACATAGGATCACTGTGGGTTAGAACTGAGTTAAGGGACCTACATAAAGCCATAACAACTGTTCATAACAACTAGCCTCATAAAATCTAAACAATGCATCAGTAAGTGGGCTTGGGTCTTGGTGTATGTGAAGTGAACATTGCTGTCCAACGGTCTGGCCATCCATTGTGCTAGAAAAATGGCCCTTCTTACTTATTGTTTGAGAGGCATCAATAAATGCTTTTCCACCCACTCTTTTCAAACCTGTCATGTGGGGTTATCTTGAATTTATACATTGGTTATTCCTTTAAGTAAATATATTAGAAGCCTCTTTAAAAAGAGGTAGTTTACCTGAGAAAGACATTCACATGAAGTTATTAATAATCATCAATATTCTTAGTGAGTAAAGCAATTATACAGGACTCTCATTATTCAGATCCCTCAGGGGAAGGGGAGAACAGATCATTTTATATTGCATAAAGAAAAATGGGAAAATTTTGGCACCAGAATGAGTGGGCAAGGAGAATAGGTAAGTGTCACACCAAAGAGTAAGGATATGATTTAAGATGGCCTTATGGGAAGGGAAAAGTGGAAAACTTAACACTCTCAACTTGGCAAGGCCCTTGATCATTTAAGGAGCAGGAGATACATGGGCTTCCTGCTCACTGGATGTAGGTTGCTGAGCATTGCCTGACTTTGTTTTGCTGACGGGTTCTTTTCCTTAGCGCCATTTTTCTGGAGAACTATGACTGCCCTGTGTTTGCATTCGGATAAGAGCCTCTTCTCCTCTCTGAAACAGCCTGCCATGCTTGTTCTCTGGAGATGAGCCCCAGTAACTGTCTCAGTGAAGAGAATTCTAAAGGGCCATTCCTATAGGTCACAAGGTCCTTCTGGGTCCCAAAGCTGCTTATGGTGGTGAGGACACGTGAGAACAGCAGTACACGAAAACATTCTCTCAAGAATTTCTTATTCCTACTTTTCCCATCCTGAAATTTACCCTCTTCATACTTTGGTATTAAGACAATAATTAAGCTATGTAATTGTTAGATCAGCCAAATCTATTATGAAATATAGAGAGAACAGAAGGTAAAAGAAATCCTTTGAAACCTACTACCGCAAGACTGTTTATCTGGGGCATGATAATATGTACAATTATGAGTCTTGTTTCTACTCCTAATTATCCTTGTGACATAAACAGAGATCATAGGGTGGTAGTGCATGGAAAAAAGCTGAACCTGTTATATTTTATATAACTTTACAGTCAATTATTTGGGAATCTGACCTCCTTAAGACTTGGAGCTGTACAAAACTGTAAATTATCTAAGAATCCTTTGTAATGCAGTAGAGTACATGCAAATTTTGCCCATCCTTTCTTCTAGGCATGGAGGAAGAATTAGCATATAGCTTCCATTATTGAAAAAGTATATTTAAAATGTAGTACTAAGGATTTTCTTTGAAAATTATGCCATATAGACTCTAGTGTGAATGAAGGTACCCCCACAGAGCTGACTGAAGAGGATCTGTGGTCAGAGCACATGATTATTTACTATTCATTGTGAAAAATATAATGCTAAGAATGAAGGGTCATCAAAACTTTTAGAAAAATAGAATTAAGAGGATAAATAAATTTTATCTATCAACTAAGCATCAGCAAGTTTAAGACACTTTTGTAACTGATTTTAACAATCATTTAGTCCATTCCTAAATGATAAAAGATCCTGGGAATTCAACTATATCATGCAAATATATTTTAGCAATATAAACTGAAGAAATATGGATTCCTTTGAACATTTTCCTTTTTTGACATCACTGCCCTCTGGTGGTGGGAAGAGGAGGCTCACCCTTTGCTCCTGTGGAGCCGCTGCTGGAATTGAACCTCCATCCCAGAGAGCCGCAGTCCCGCACTCAACCCACTACGCCACTGGGGCTCAGCCCCGCCTTGAACATTTTTTTTTTCCTTGAACATTTTTTAAAAGATAAGTAAACAAAAATAAATCAGGACTGAGTTTCTAGAAAATTTCTTGAAATTGTCTTTGGTTGATGAGAGGAATGAGTAGGAATGAAATGAACTCTCTTGAAAAGCTTAAAAAGGTTTTTATGCTAGAGTGCTGGCTAACTTTCTCAAAATATTTCCATAGCAAGATTTTATTGTTCTTTGACCCTCAAGAAAGTCACTAAGCCTTAAGCATTAAAAAACAAACAAACAAACAAACAAACAAAAAAACCAAAAAAAACCCCCCAACTGTTGCCATCATCTTTACTCTTGATTGGTCTACTTTTGCTTTGACAGGACGACTTCCAAATTCTTGTAGCTATCATTTTGTGTTTGTTTTTAGGTTTGTAAACTCATGTTTTATATTCTATAGAAATTCTTCAAAATGTTTCAATATCTTGAGGCTAATTGTTTAAATTTTTCATCGAAAATTCTGCTCTTTCTTTGCAACAGCTTGGCACCCATCAAGCAGAGAGTTTGCTCAGCTTTAATTTTTCAGTCAGAAATATGTAAATTAACCAATCGAGATGACTTACTGTTGGTTATTGTTTCTGTTGCTGTTAATTATTGGTCGTTTTCAATTAGAACTTGAACAACTTTAATTCTTTCCTCACAAATCCTTTCCTAAGGCAAGTTATTCATTTGTAAACTGCTGACTTCTTTGGGGGCATGATTCCTATAAACTTTTTGTAAAGCATTAATGATTTCAACATCCTTCCATCCAAGCACTTTTCAAACTGATGCCTTACCTTTTTAGCATCTCAAACTACATCTTATTCAAAATGTTATCACTAGTTAGTAAGAGTTTATTTTTGTGCATACACACAAATTATTGTATTTTTTTCATAATATGAATTTTCCATTAACTTTTTGAGGATCCCACATATAAAACAATTTCATATAAATATTTTTCTTTTTTTATTAAATCATTTTATTGGGGGCTCATACAGCTCTTATCACAATCCAAACATACATGCTTTATCTCAAGCATTTTTGTACATTTGCTTCCCTCATCATTCTCAGAACACTTGCTTTCTACTTGAGCTCCAGTATCTGCTCCTCATTGCCTCCCTTTCCTGCTCCCCCCTCCACCACAAACCCTTGATAATTTGTAAATTATTATTATTTTGCCATATCTTACACATCCAATGTCTCCATTCCTCCACTTCTCTGCTGTCAAACATTTTTCTTTTTAGCATATTTATCTTTACCGTGAATTTAATTTTGTTATGCTATATAATACATTGACGAGGGAGGTTCCATGCTTTATGTGCTAATTTGCATAGAAAATTTCATTATCTCATGAGAAGGAAATGACACTGAATATAGTTTCTTTTTTTGTTTTGTTTTGTTTTGTTTTTTTGGGGGGGGGGGCATAACTGCCCTCTGGTGGGAGTGGAAGGACCAGCCTTGCTCCTGGAGAACTGCTGCTGGATTTGAACCGCCAGCCCAGTGGGCCACAGTCCTGCACTCAATCATTACGCCATCGGGGCTCAGCCTGAAGATAGTTTCTTTAGACATTCCTAAAGACGTAAGAAATTGTTCCTCTTGGAAAGGCTGATTTCCCTTCTTTATCTCAGAAAAAGAAGTCAGTGAGCACGTCATACTTACCAAGAAGAGTGTCATCGTTCTTCCTGCTACCCTCAAACACTAACATTAGGAGGAAAAAAAATTAGTTCCTACTTGCTTGCTTACATTTCTGATTCATGAAATAATTACATGATTATCAAAATGAGAGCATTTTTTGTCTCATAAAGTTTTGTTATATTTCTGTCATATCATTCATGTTACCTTTTATTAATACTTATAATTACTAGATGTCTTGGGGGAATTATATAAAAAGTTTTGACAAGCTAAAAAAATTACTAGCTTGCACAGCAGGTGATGGTATATTTCACCAAAAGATACTCCACAATATAGTATGTGACTGGAAGAAAGCAAGATGGTGCCAAATTAGCACTTAGTTGATTAACCATTCAAATGAAACTCAAAGAAAAAGATGAATAATAGCCCCCTTATTTTGATATTAGGATTTTTCTTACAAAGTCAAGAAATACCTTTAAAACTTATTAATCTAATTTTGGTTAGTTTTACCCAAATTTGCAAAACTTTACCTTCTGATCTGAAGTCAGGCTTACTTAATTTAAATTTCAAAAGATACCATGGCTTCAGGTAGGTGGAGGGCTAAGAGACTAGTTGTAACAAGATGTAAGTTGACCTCAGTGAAAAGGCAGGGTTGTTTTCAACAAATCCTGGTAACTAATATAAGTCAATGGTTGTCCTACACTTTTCACTCCTTTCTCTTTAGAAGTCTCATTGTAATAAGCATATTTTATGCCATTTGCTGCGGCTTCTTTTTAAATCAAAACAATTGATCTCTCAAAACTGTTGATCATAACCTTTAAATTTCAAATTTTCTGAGCTTTGATTATTCTTAAAACCTTATATTTTGAAGTATAATCCAGACAAAAACATTTCAATAAATCCCATGAGTGAATTCATTTTTCTATGATACACTCCTCCCCTTACAGAGGGGTTGCAAGGAGGACATGAACCAGTCAAGGTGCAGTATAGTAATGATGAAATATGCAACTTTCCTCTATTTCTCAAGTGCTTCCTCCCACCCACTCTCATTATTCCAATTCTACCTGACAATTCAGCTAGACCAGGGGATGTACCCTGGATCTGGAAACATGGAGAATTTAGGACAGATGATCCCTTCAGGACTGGTGGTGAGAGTGGTGATACCCGTAGAGTGATGGGATAGTGGAGTGGAAGAGGGAACAAATTTCAGGGATCTACATATAGCCTCCTCTCTGGGGTATGGACAATAGGGAAGTGAGTTAAAGGACACATTGGATAGTATATGATATGAAAAAGTAAGAACAATTTGTAAATTATTAAGGGTTCATGGGGGAGGGGAAACATGGGGAGCTGCTACTGGAGGCCTAAGTGGAGGGAGGATATCTTGAGAGTGATGATGGCAACAAGTGTGCAAATGTGGTCTGCATACAATTGATGTATGTATTGATCGTGATGGGAGTTGTATCAACCCCAAATAAAATGATTTATAAAAAAAAAAGGGAGGGGGAAAGGAACTTATACCAAGGACTCAAGTAGAAAATATTTGAAAGTGAAGATGACAACATGTGTACAAATATATTTGATACAAATGATGTATGGAATGTTATGAGATGTAAGAACTCCCAATAAAATCATTGGAAATAAAAAGATATATTATCACAAAAAATACTCTAGGAAAGGACTGCCCAATAGAACTTTCTGTGAAAATATTATTGTTAGGTGCCATCAGGTGATTCTGACTCATAGCAACCATATATATATATATACATATATATATGAGTCAGAATCACTTTGATGACACCTAATATATATATATACATATACACACACATATATATAACAGAAGGAAACACTGCCCAGTCCTCTGCCTTCCTCATAATCATATTTCTGTTTTTGAGCCCATTATTGCAGTCATTGTGTCAATCCAAGTTGTTGAGGGTTGTGTTAGGTTGCTTGACAAAAGAAACAAATCCAGTGACACTCATGTTTGAATAATAAATAACTTTAGTTCAAAAAGTAATTATATATCAAGAAAGCAACCCAAGTCCATAAGTCTGAGACTAGTCTCTAAGTCTCTTTTCAGATTCATGCAGCCATGCACAATGATGCAGAATGCAGGAAGATTACAGCCTCATGGTTATAAAGTTGTGAGAGTCCAAAGTCTGTGGAAACCTGGTAGGGTTCTGGCAGCTTCCAGGGTGGCTAGCAAGCAGGAAGATGAAGGGGACAGAGAGGGTGGAGGTGGGGTGGCAGAAGGGTTCAACCCCAAGGAGACAGCACCAGGTTGTAACTACCCACTAGTCAGAAGTGTCTAGTTGATATAAAATCATCTGACCACTACAAGGGTCTCCTTGTTTTTCATTGACTGTCTAGTTTACCAAGTATGATATCTTTCTCCAGGGATTAATGCCCCGATGGTGAACTGTGGAATGACATTTAAAACATCATTCATAAGGAAGACCAAAGGTCATAAAAAGATAGGAAAGAAAGCTGTCAACTGATGTCATAATAGACTCTGAAATGTTCCCTTAATCTTAGAGTAGCTAAGGCAAATGGAAAATTAATGAATAAAAAGAACAGAAAATTTCAAAGAATAACTGGAAAAGACAAAGTAAAGTATTATACTGAAACATGGAATGACTGAGGGTGAGAAGAGAGAAAAACAGATCTTTTAAAATTGTTGAAAAGCCAGGATCATTTTGAGGACTCCGGTACACCTGATTCAAGCCATGATGTTTGTGACAACCTTACATGCATGTGACAACTGGACACTTGGAAAGTTGGAATAAGGAAGACCTAGGGATAATTGAAGCATTTGAATTATTATGCTGGTGAATGATACTGAAAATTACTCTGGACTGCCCAAAGAGCAAGCAAATCTGTCTTGGAAGGAGTTCAGCCAACATGCTCCTTAGAGGCAACAATTGTGAAACTTCCTCTCAAGTACTTTGGACATGTTGTCAGGAGAGATCAAGACCGGAAAAGAAGAGCTTCATGCTTGTTAAAGTGTAGGGGTAGTCAAAAAGAAAGATCTTGATAAGATACTTATCAAGTGGCTTATGTCGGACTCAAACATAAGTACTATTGTGAGGATGCCACAGGACCGAGTCGTGTTTCATTCGTGTTACACACTGGGATGCTATGAGTGGAAACTGACTTGAAGGCACTTAACAACAGCAGCCACAGAGTTAGAAAAACACCCCCTAAAACTGCAACAACAAAAGGAACATGCTCAACATATTTCAAGCTGAAAGATGAAAAGAATAATTCAAGCGTCAAGTTGCAATATTGAAAGATTCTATGGGAAAAATAGTAGAAGTAGAACCAGAATCCTCTTTAGAGGCAAGAATGGCAAGACTTATTTTTACATGCTTTGGATATGTTATCAAGAGAGACCGATCCCTGGAGAAGGACATCATGCTTTACAAAGCAGAGGGGCAGTAGTGCAAAAAGAAATGGTGTCAATGTGATGAATCGACACAATGGGTGCGACATGGGTTCAGGTATGGGAACAACTATGAGGATGATGCGGGATTGGGCAGTGTTTCCTTATGTTGTGCAAAGGGTAGCCATGAGTAAGAACCAACTCAATGGCACCTAACGACAACATTACCAACACAGGCAATATGCGGACCAATGCAGGAAGCATCAAAAGAAGAAGGAAGGAACACACAGTCCCAACTGTACTCAAAAGAACTAGTCAACATACCTCCATTTTAAGAGGTCTCATATAAACAAGAACCAATGGTACTGGAGGAAGAAGTCCAAGTGACACTGGAAGCATTAGTCAAAAACAAGGCTCTAGGAATCAACAGAAAATCAACTAATATGTCTCAACAAACCAACACAGTGTTAGATGCACCCATTTACCTATGCCAAGAAATTTGGAAGGCAATGACTGACCAACTGACAGGAAGAGATCCATATGTGTACCCATTCCAAGAAAGATGACTCCAGAGCATAACCAAGTTATAGACCAACATTAATGATATCATGTGCAAGTAAAATTTTGCTAACGATAATTCAACAATGGTTGCAGCACTACATTAGTAGGCAGCTACCAGAGGTTCAGATTCAGAAGAGGACATGGAACAAGAGATATCATTGCTGATGTCAAGTTGGATATTGACCGAAAATAGAAGATAATAGAATGATGTTTGTGTTTTATTGACTATGCAAAGACATTCTGCTGTGTAGAGCCGCACATAGGATGGATAACCTTGAGGAGAATGGGAATTCTAGAACACATGTGGATCAAGAGGCAATTGTGTAAACAAAACAAGGAAATACTACATGGTTTAAAATCAGGGAAGGTGTGCAACATGGTTTTATCCTCTCACTGTACTTATTCAATCTGTATACTGATAAAACGATCTGAGAAGCTAGATTATATGATGCTAATGGGAGGAATACTTAAGGAATGCTTATCAATAACCTGAGATATGCAGATGACATATCTTTGATTGCTGAAAGTGCAGAAGACAAGAAGCACTTGTTGATGATCAAAGATTGCAGACATCAATATACATTACAACATATTATAGAGAAAATAAAAATCCCCACAACTAAACCAATAGGTAACATCATGATACATAGAGAAAAGACTGACGTTGTTTAGAAGTTTGTCTTGCTTGAATCCACAAGCACTGCTCATGGAAGCAGCAGTTAAGAGATCAAAAAATCATTGCATAAGCAAATCTGCTTCACAAGGACTTTTTAGAGTTCTGAAAAGTAAGGATGTTATTTTGAGGATTCAGGTGCATTTGACCCAAGCCATGATAATTTCTTTTTTTTATTTTTAAAATCATTTTATTGGGGGCTCCTACAACCCTTATCACAATCCATATATACACCCAATGTATGCAAAGCACATTTGTACTTTTGTTGCCATCATCATTCTCAAAACATTTTCTTTCAACTTAAGCCATGATATTTTCAATTGCCTCATATGGACATGAAAGTTAGACATTGAATAAAGAAGACCAAAGAATTGAGGACATGTATTTTCTTTTCTTCCAACAGTTTTGCTGGTATATAATTCACATATCATACAATGCAATAGTTCACTTGGATGAAGAAGAGTTGTATAGTCATCACCACAACCAGTTTTAGAACATTTTCTTCATTCTTACACAGTCATCTTTATTAGTTGCTGATTTCCATATAACCTCCACTGCACCGTAGTATTTACAATGACCTATAAATGCTTGTGAAACATCAATATTGAATAAGGAAGAATGAAGAAAACAATATTGGCGCCTTTTAATTATGGGCGCTAGTGAAGACTATTGAAAGTACCACTGTCAAAAGAAAAATTGTATTGGAAAACACAAAGCCAGAATACTCCTTAGAAGCAAATACCAGTCCCTGGCAAAAGATGTTATGCTTATTAAAAAGAGGAACAGCAATAAAGAGGAAGACCCTCTACAAGAAGTATTGACACAGCGACTGCCTTGATGAACTCAAACCTAACTCCAGCTGTGAGGATGGTGCAGTACTGGGTGAAGTTCAGGGTCACTTTGCATTGGACCCGGCTCTGTGACACTTAACAAGAACATCCTGAAACAGTGGCAGAGACCATCAGTTTTATTTTATTTTATTTTTTGTTTGTTTTTGTGTTTTGGGGCATCACTGCCCTCTGGTGGTGGGAGTAGGAGGTCCAGCCTTTGCTCCTGTGGAGCTGGAATCGAACCTCCGTCTCAGTGGGCCGCAGTCCCGCACACAACCACTGCGCCACCGGGGCTCAGCCCCATCAGTTTTATTTACAGAGAGATCGAACTTGATTTGTAGTGAGAACAAATATTGGGAGTGTGCTCAGTGCAATGTGAAAACTTGTTGGTAGGTGGTGTCGAGTCAGTCCTCACTCATAGGGAACCTACATACCACCCAACAAAACCCAAAGTGGCCCAGCGTCCTCCTCCAACTTAGCAGGAGACAAGCAGGGAAAACCAAGAACTTTGCTACCCTGCATTTGCACTTCCAAATGGGCTGGTGATAGAGCAGCTAGATTTTTAATTAAGGAATCCTACAGATGGAAGAACACAGGAGAAGGAGCTTTCAATATATTGCGACCTCCTGAGAAGCGATACACTTGCATAGTGAAAACCTGACACCCATGGAAAGTAGAACCAACCTTACAATTGGTTGGTCCTTGGATTCATTCTTTAGCATGCACACAGATTGGTAGAGTGTGGCTAATTTACAGACTCAAGGGGTTCACAACACAACCACATATTAGGCATACTCCTGGGTAGCTAGGGAAGCATACCACACTGGAGACAGATTCTATGGTTTACATATAGGCAAATTACTTTTAAAAAAACCCTTAGTATAAAATAAGCCATCGTCCATGGTCAATACAATGTCTCATTTATAATATATAATTTGCAATAGGACAAAAGAAAAGGAAGAAAGAAAGAAAAATTCACTCTGAGTGGACCCAGATCTTAGATATATAGACACATATTTCAAAGCAGTTATAAATATGTTCAAAGAATAAAATGAAAATATAATGACAATGATTTGAGCAATAATTTCAAAGAGAAGTAAAACTATTTTAAAGAACTAAAACTAGGGGCTGAGCCCCGGTGGCATAGTGGTTGAATGTGGGACTGCAGCCCATTGGCTTGGTGGCTCAAATCCAGCAGCAGCTCTCCGGGAGCAAGACTGGGTCGCTCCCACGACCACCAGAGGGCAGTGATGCCCCCGCAAAAGAACAAAAACTATAAACTCAGAGCCATCGAGTCAATTATGACCCATGGCAATCATACACAACAGGTGGACAGTTTAGTCTTAAAAAGGGAAGCAACCAAAATGCAAAACTCACTAAAGAGGCTTAACATGCAAACTTGAGATGATCGAAGAAAGAATCAGCGAACTTGCATGTAGACAAATAAAAATGGTCCAGTACAAAAGCCAGATAGAAAGAAGCTTGAAGAACTATGAATAAGGAAACGAGGTTTTTAAGACATCAAAACATCAACATGGAACTAACGGGAGTTCTGAAAAAAAAAGGGACAAGAAAAAATATTTGAAGCCTTAACAAAAAAAAATCCTTAAATTTGATGAAAATAATCTTCTGTCTTTTAGTTTTAGCAGGTTGATTCTGATGTAAATAAATGTGAATCTCCTGTATTTTTCCTACTTTAAATCTATGGTTTATCTATAGATATACAAATATAAATGTAAAGTAGATATGTATATATATATGCCTAATTATGGCATATACTTGCATACAATTTATATCTTAGTTTCCTTGAAAAGATAAGATTGCTCAAATCACTAATTATAACCTGACATTGTTTTGCTTATAAGATATACAGATATAATATCATGACAATATTAGCACAGACTAGAAAGAAGGAAATGAAGCTATACTAAAATTAAGTTACTGTGTTTTACAGGAATCAAGTTAATGCAGGTAGTTTCTGAATCACCATTCTTATGATTTCATTGAACATCAGTCCTAACCTAAAAAGCATGCCACTTAACTATCTATGTTTTTAAATATTATTACTTTATAGTATCAGTATACTCATAAATCTGATCTTTGCATATCTAAGAATAATATCAGCAAATTAATTTTTGCAATGATTTTTTCTACTGCATATGACAAATGATAAAACATACAAACAAATCATAGATGGTTATAAATGTAACTTGTTGTAATTTGATTATTTGGGATATCTATATTAACTTGAAGCAGACTATGATAGGCTAGAGATTAATATTTGTAATCTCTAAATTGATCACTAGGAAAACAACAACCACAACAACAGCAACCGAGCTAAAACATGAGGAATTAAAATTATGCAAGGGGAGGGCCCCTAAAACCCCCAGAATTTTCTTCCCCCAAATAAGGTACATAATTTTTTTAAAAACAACAACGTTATCTTCACAGTACACTTCATTCCACTTAATGTTTTTGTGAAATATGCGATTCCATTCTTGGAAATATTTTTCAAACTCTTCTATTTGGATGGCTGTCAGCACCTCTCAATTTTTCTTCACTTCTTCTACATTGTCCAATCACTGTCCTTTCATGTGCCTCTTCATTGGAGGAAACAAGAAGTTGCACAGAACTAGGTCAGAAGTAAGGTACATTGGTCCAGAGAGGCCTGCTGATTTTGCCAAAAACTGGCACACTGAAATGGCTGCCTGAGCAGGGGCATTGTCATGGTGGCAAAATCATACCTCCATCTGCTACAAATCAGGCCTTTTTTGTTGTGCACTGCTATGCAATCTTTTTAGAACCTTTAAATAGAAAGCTTGATTAACAGTCTGCCCTGGTGGAAGGAATCTCAAATTCACCACAGGTGGGCATTTTTACCTTTTCAGGAAGTTGACAGATGTCCATAGCGAGGTATGTCATCAATCAACATTTCACCTTTTTTGAAATGAGAAAACCACTTGTACACTTGAGTTTTTTCTGATAGTGCTGTGCTTGTAAGCTGTGTTCAATATCACAGCAGTTTCTGCAGCATTTTTACCGAGCAGGGAACAAAAATCTACAGCCACACAATGTTCTCTTAAGTTGGCCATCACAAAAAATGATGTTTTGAGCAAAACTGCTTTTATGTCAATCAAGTCACAGTTTCATGACCTCATTTGGAGGAGTTATTGAGATAAAGAGGTCACTGGAGGCCAGGTTCATTTTATCTCTGAGAGACCTTCCCGTTGACAAGCCACATGGAGCTATGCTGATGGAGCCAGAGCCCTGGAACTGGAGGAGCCACGGGGAAACACATGCCAGCACTGAGCTACTTCCACTGCCACTGGATCCAAAAGACTCTCCACCCTCTGGCCTGTGATTTTCCTGCATTCAGAATCATTGAATGTGTTGTGTGGGGTTGAAGAGAAATTTATCAGGCATAAGGGCTAAGATCAGACTTATGGACTTGATCTGGGCTGGGCTAGTATATTTTCTCAATATACAATTACTCTTTAATATAAAAGTCTTTCTTATGCACATATGACTGTCTATGAATTTGTCTCTCTGGTCTACCCAAACTAACATAGGAGCCACTTCCAGTTACTGAAGTCCACACTTCAGTCTTAATACTCTCAAGTTGACACCAGATTACATAACTACGACAGCCCTATTGTATATATAGATGATCACAGTTTAGGTTTCTTGCCCTATAACTTGTGTCATGGTGAATTGCTTATAGTTGTGACTGTTGAACTTCGGTGTTTAAAATGTATATAATCGGATCCATATTCCGGATTAGTATCTCAAGGGGTGCAGTCTCAGAACCTGGATTTTAACAAGCTCAATGTACTTTTGATATAGGAGTTTGTTTAACCTGCTTTGAAAGGCTTACCAAGTTTTCATCATTGATATCTTCTTACTGCATACATGATGGTCTTATAAATGAGAGACCTCTTCTTTATATTTCTTCAAAATTATAAAGAATGTTTTCTGAAATTCAATGAGCTAAAATGATTCATAAGCATAATCAGAAAGGCATGCAAAAACTAATTTAAACATCAGCAGGTCAACAAAGTCTTTGGTGTACTTCAATATTGGAGAGGTTATCCAACAAGTTTCATGGAACAATGACAAATACCGGATCCGTCACTTGAGAGGCTGCCAACACTATTTTCAGAGGTAAGAGTTGGGTGATTCTGTTCAATGCCAAATGGTTCTGTTTCTGAGAAATCTCTCTCTTCTCAGCCTCTGTGGTATTTTAGAAAATCCAACATAGATGTGAATACCAAGTCCAGTTTCTTTTCTTTCTTACAAGGACTTTCCCTGGAACAAATGTGTTACTCAACAAATTTGAGTTTTGTCTATCTTGTATCAACAGATGGCTACAAAGAACATCATGGGGTAGTGAAAATAAACAGAAAATTTGTTACTGTCACCTTGATTCTGTCACACAATGCCTCCATGTGTACCCCCCCATGTGTACCTCCATGTGTACTCCACAGGATTTTCCCAGACAGGGACTTTGAAAGTATGTCTCTACGTCTGTCTTCCAAGGCACCTCTGGATGGGCCCTGACCACCCATAGTTCTTCTGATTAGCACCTGAGCATGTTAACTGTTTTTTTTTTCATTTTTGGGGGGGCATCACTGCTCTGTGGTGGTGGGAGTAGGAGGCCCAACCTTTGCTCCCGTGGAGCTGCTGCTGGAATTGAACCTCCATCCCAGTGGGCTGCAGTCCCGCGCACAACCACCACACCACTGGGGTTCAGTCCACATGTTAACTGTTTGTACCACCCCCTGATTCCCACAAAAATATCCCCAAGCCCCCCAAGCTAAACTCACTGCCATTGAGTGGATTCTGGCTCCTAGAGATGCTTAAGGTTAGAGTAGAACTGTCCCCGTGGGTATCTAAGACTCTGTGTATGGGAGTAGGAACCTTCCTTTTTCTTCCATGGGGCAGTTGGTACTTTTGAACTGCTGATCTTGTGGTTAGCAGTAAAACGAGTATCCCATTATACCATTAGGACTTCTTCCACAGGACATAGAAGGGGATGAATAAGAAGATGCACATAAAGCACTAGTTATAAGAGTATATTTCATAAAAATGTGTTCCCATTTATGAATATTCATATTCACATGTTACACTAACTTTGTTGCTGTTAATGAAGTGGGTACATTATAATCACTTAGAGAATTTTCTAGTAGTTGTTAAAATAGTATATAAGTCTGAGAGTACATTTCAAGATACTGAAATATTTCTTGATTTCTCCGGATGGTTGTACCCAGGCTTACTGACCCTGTTTGGGGTGGGGTGGTCAGAGGACTTCCTGATTAAGTCTTCAGTCATGTGACTGGATCTAGTCATCTCTGTTTCAGCTCTAACCTGGTCTAACCATCAGCTTGTTACCTCCTTTACTCTCTCAAAACACCTGCTCCTTAAGGCCCTGGGAGTACCCCCTATCAATCACAGAGTTCATTCTGACTCACAACAACATTCTAGGGCAGAGTAGAACTGTTTTGTGGGTTTTCCAAGGTTGGACATCTGTCCAGGAGCAGAGATTCTCATCTTTCTCCTTTCTTGGGAGTAGCACCGGGTGGTAAAGTTACAGCCCACCTCAAAACACACTACCTGGTAATTGGTTCCCCCTTTCTACCTCACCTTTGTTCCACCCTCTTGGTATCACCACTTTCTACATATAACCTCCTTTCTGGGGGATGGACAACAGAAAGAGGGCAAAGGGAGACATTAGACAGTGTAATATATGACAAAATAATAATAATTTATAATTTATCAGGGGTTCATGAGAGAGGGGAAGCAGGGTGAGAGGGGGAAAATGAGGAGCTGATACCAAGGACTCAAGTAGAAAGCAAATGTTTTGAGAATGATGATGGCAACAAATGTGCTTGACACAATGGATGGATGGATGGATTGTGATAAACATTGTATAAGACCCCAATAAATTATTTTAAAAAGCAAACAAAAAGCCACACTTCCTGGACTGGGCTCCTTATGGCCTTGGGAATAAGACCTTGTTAATTACTATGTTCCGCTGCATAGAGTTGAGCAGAGTAGTCAAGTATCAAACTGACAGTCTAGATATGGGAATATTAGAAATTCCAATACATTTTCCTCATTGATGTAATTTTTGGCCCACCCTTGTTCTGGAAAGTTTTAAGTACCACAAGAACATGCAGTTAACTGAAAATATAATCATTTAGAGGTGTACCCTGAGAAGAGCACTTGTTTGTACTTCAACTTTTGGAAAAAGAATTGCTAAGCATGTTTAGAGTGGAAGGTTCCATACCTTTTAATAAATTCAGACTTCAAGGCCAAAGCCAGCATTTTCTTTGCTGAACAAAGCAAACACTCTAACCCTTGGGCGACTCCTGAGGGACAAAAGAGCAGTCAAGGTGACCCCTAAGATCAAGAAGACCAATAGAGGATACCGATGAGTCAGTTTTACTCACAGGATCTTTGCAGTTTTCTGTCTGTTTTGCAGTTGATGTGAAATATAAATTAGTTTTGTTAGCATAAGGAATGACACCAATCAAGCCATACTAGAGGGAAAATGAATGCTTTAGGAAATGTTTAGCTTAAAAACCCTACAGAGTTTTGTGCCTTGATTATTACATATTGCCATTGATTTCACTTCAATTTATGATGACCTTAGGGGTGCTAGAAGGAACCATTGTCGGCCCTGTGCTTTATTCATTAGTATTTGAGTGCTGGACTTCATCATTATGGCCACTGTGTATTTTAAGTGCCTTCTAAGCACTTCCACTACATTGAACAGTACTATGAGCCATAAGTCTTTTATTGGCTAATTTTGGGAGTATCAGGGCTCTCTTCCTAGTCTGTATTTATCTGGAAGTTTCATTGAAACCTGTCTGCCATATGTGACCCTGCTGCATTTGAGATACTGGCGGCACAGTGATCAGCATAGAAGGTGACTTACAAGAACCTTCATAGTTCTGCAGATTGATGGGTAAAGTTGTTTGCTTCTTAGGCACACAGGACAGGATGACCACCTTCTGCAACTCATGTCTTGTGGGAGAGTACTGATGGGTCAGCCATGGGCACTGACAAAACAATGGCTGACCTGTCCCCCTGCCTGAGATAAACAGGAATACACTTGTCCCTGATCCTTAACTAAAGCTGTAGAAGGCAACAGTCTTCAAACTTATCAGTTACTTCAGGCTTCCCACTCTTTCCTCCCCACCTGCCTGCGAATAGCTTGGCTGATGTGTTAATGCTTCTGTGTAAACCTTCAAAGAATAGTAAACTGCCTCTTTGTGTAAGCCTGCCATGTATTACAGGCTATGTGCAGAGAATGTATTTAAGTCTGCCTCTAATAAAGTTCAAGACCCTGAAGTGTCTGCACTGCTGTGTCCCCTGTGCCTCAACTTTTGGCTATCTCTTTGTATATCAGTTTTCTCCCTGCAGATTCCACCCTCTCAAACCCATTTGATTTACAAGAGAGGAGCCATTCTCTATCTTAAAATGGGTCTTTATAATTTGATGTAAGGAGAGTATATGGGGCCAGAAATATCTGTGGAGAACTCTATTTGTGTTAGGGGACAACATGGTTTCTGTGGTGAGAAGTTATAATTTCTTGTAATGAATTTATGAGAAGTTTTAATTTATTGTAGCTGTTCCATTGCAATTTTGGTTGAAGTGATATCTATAAGGAAACAACCATTTTTTATATAAATTAACTAAAAGTTATAAGGAGACCTGGTAGCTTAGTGTTTGTGCATTGGACTGTGATCTGCAGGGTTGGCAGTTTGAAACCATCAGTCACTTTGAGGGAGAAAGATGAGGTTGTTCTGTTCCCTAAAATTGTCACAGTCTCAAAACTCTGAAGGAGCAGTTCTATCCTGTTGTATAGGCTAACTATGACTTGGCATTGGCTTGAGCGCAGTGAGTTTGGTTTTGTGAAGTTACAAGAAGACTTCTGTGGTAAGGTGAAATTATTTGGACTGGGTTTCCTATCCATGTCTTAGTAATGTCAACCCAATGCGTGGGCAGCACCATGCAGATAGGATGTTCAAAACACGTACAGGGAAATTCGTGGGTATTCAGAATGAAGTGTCTCAGAAGCAGGGAGGGAGAATTGCTGGGATGATGAAGCCGTCATTGGAGGACTGTATTAGACAGGGTTCTCTAGAGAAACAAAAGTAGGACACTTATGATTTTATAGATGTATACAACATGAAGAAAGAAATCACTAATTAGTCCACAGAGCAGTACAGAGGGCTCAGTTTAACTCAATTTCAGGAGTCAGTCAATATACTAGCAGTCCTTCAATTCATAAGGGCTTTTGGGTACAAGTCAAGAAAGAAGATAGCTGAGTCTTCTATAGAACAATACTGGCAATATGGCCACAGGCAGCAAACAGCAAGTCAGGTTACCAATGGTCAGCCAGATGACAGAGTACAACAGTCTCCAGCTCTAGTTATATATATGCCAGCAGTGTGGTGAAGCAGTTCTTGAAGGAACCTCAAACTATAGAGACATGGTCCATAGGTTGGGTGTCCCAAAGGTGGTATAGCTCACAGGTTGAGGCAGAGAACTAGCTAGGGCAGTAGCACACTGGTCAGATCATCAGAGAGCAAGAGGCAGAAAGGTGAGGCTTTGCCCTTAAATTAAACTGCAACCATATTAATCTCACTTGTGTTTATTGGCTGGGTTGGCACAATAAACCAGGCAATCACAGAGGATATTCAAAGATCTTAGCTGAAGGGGTGGAAGCCTAGTACAAAAGTACCACAAAGGAGATGATGGGACAGATCTTGAGATTCTGCAGTGGAGCAGCAGGTGGGCTTTCTGGTCCATGGAGCAAGAGCCTAGGGATCATGTGGCTGAGGGCTTGAGAACCAGTGAGAGAGTCTTGGCTACTACTGTGGACAGAGGGGCTATATGCTTACTGTTTTATGATTCTGGCATATGGGGAGTTGTTAGGTACTGTTGAGTCAGGTCTGACCCACAAAGGCCGTATGTATGAGGAAATAAAGGAAACACTGTCCAGTCCTGTGCCATTCTAACAAATGTCCTTACGTGTGACTCCATTGTTGCACTCATAGATGAGGGCCTCCATATTTTTTGTTGTCCCTCTACCTTACATTCCTGATGTCATTCTCCAGGGACTGTCACTCCTGATATTACCAGATTAAGTCTCACCAACTTTGCCTCCAAGGAGTACTCTGGCCTTGCTACCTCTGAGACAGATCAGCCTGTACTTTTAGCAGTCAGCAGTACCATCAATATTCTTTTCTCTCACCCCAATTCAAATGTGTCGGTTCTTCTTTGACCTTCTTTATTCCAAGTCCAACTTTCACACGCATCTGAGGCACATTTGGTTCAGGCACACTTTAGTCCTCAGAGTCACACTGATGGTTTTCGATTCTCTACTGAGGTCCTATGTAGGATATTTACCTAATGCAACATATTTACTTCCCTAAGGACCCTCAGTAATTGTGAGGGTTTTCTGTGAGTTCTGTGTGGAAATTTCAATGGATCATTGAGACCAGAAGAAAAATGAGAGTGTTGTGAGAGGAAAGATTGATGACAGAATATAACACAAGTTGGGGGGTGGAAACATGTCTGACCTTGGCCTCTTTGGCAATGGGGAGGAGTTGGTTGCTCTTTTTCCCTTGTGGAGCTTGAATAGGTCACCTATTATCCCTGAGCCATTTACCCACCTCTATATGTAGTTATGATCCTTGGAACTCCCAAACCAGTAAAGAGAGATCAACAGCAGTGTCTTTTTCATTTTCACAGAAAAGGCATGGAGCAAAATGAAAGCTAAACAGAACAGGTAGCTTCTATTTTCTGAAAACAACTCTGAGGAGACACCAGTCAAAGGGCCTGGGTTGCCTTTTCCCATTGCCACAATATGACAATTCTCATCTCAAGAAGAAACCAGCCGGACAGAACAAAAAAATAGCGGTGGTAGAGAAAACCCAGCTATGTGAGTATTACAGCACCAGCCTTGAAGAAATATAAGCAGCAGTTTCACCTGGCAAATTTCAGATGATAGGATTCTAGATACTTATTTTCGGTATAAAGTTAGCATCAGACATATAAATTTTAAATTAAACAAAAGAAATGTCCCTTTCACTTCAATAAATTACTTATTGACTTCCCACTTTCTTCCCAGTATGGAGAAGATTGCATTTCTGTCTTAAAACCGGAGTGCTGGTGGTGTTGGGGGGCGACGGGGGAGGGCATAGCTGCCCCAGCTCTTGCCCAAAGAAATTGAAAACTGCATGTGCTGCTAGTTTTTAGTGCTGAACTCGAGTTAAGTATACTTTAGATGAAATTGAAGATGCTAAATCATAAAGACTAGTTACAATGCCACTGGAAGTTTTATAAAATTGCCGATGTGAGCTTCAAGAAGCCACCAGGTTAGAAGCACATTTCCACTATTTCATTTTCTCAGGCAGGCAATGGGAGATAGCTTCACATCAACACCAAAAGCAGTGTACAGTGTACTTTTCTCTGTACTCATCTTACCACATTTACACCAAACCGTGTGATGAAATGGTTTCTTTTAGACTCAGAACCAAGGCAACATTCCCTTGGTCTCTTTCCATGTTCAGGGAAAAAAGAATGCCATAGTCTAATTTTGTGATAAAATTTAATGAGTCTGGGTTCTTAAAGGCTTGAAGGTAAACAAGCTGCTACATAACTCAGAAACAACAAAGCCCACATAGAAGAAGCATATCAGCAGGAGGGACCACAAGTTGTCAAAAGGATCAGGTATCAGGCATCAAAGAACTAAAACTTACATCATTACAAATGAGGAGGAGTGCAGATTAGGGACCCAAGGTCCATCTCCAGGGGAAGTGATATCCCTTTACAGAAGGGTCGTGGGAAGGAGATGAGCCAGTCAGGGCACAGTGTAGCAACTATGAAATATGCATCTTTCCTCTAGTTCTAAAATGCTTCCTCACTCCCACAATCATGATCTGAATTCCATTTTACAAATCTGGCTTGACTGGAGGATGTACCTTGGACCAGATAGGAATCATAAGCATGAGGCATCCAGCACAGATGATCCCTTTAGGGTCCAGTGGGGAGAGTGGCAACACCAAGATGATGGAGGTAGGGTGGAGTAGAAAGGGAGAACCAATTATAAGGATCTACATATAAACTCCTCCCCAGGGTGCAGACAATGGGGACCTGGGTGAAGGGAGACCATCAGACAGCGTTCAACAAGACAAATTATAATAGTTTAAAAGTTATCAAGGGACCATGGGGGGTAGGGAGGAAGGTTTAGGGTTAAATAAAATGATGTAACAAAGTAATGTTGCGCTGACTGTTTTGGGGTGTTGTTGAATAACTTCTAACTCACAGGGACCCTCTGTAGAACACAGAGACACACTACTGGTCTTGCCACTGTCACAATTGTTGTTCTGTTTGAGCGGATGGTTGCAATCTCAATCCTTCTCAAGCCCGCTTTGGGGGTCTTGCTCATGTTCTTTGACCCTCTACTTTGCCAAGTGTGGTGATTGGTCCAAAGTACAGGAGACAGGGTCTCCCCCTCTGCTAAGGATGATTTCTAATCAGCTTGCCGACTCTCCTTCCAAGACAGATTTGTTTATTCTTGGGCAATCCATGGATAAAAGCACCAGTTGCTTTGGAGATGTTTTCTCCCCTGTGGGATTCCCTTGTTTATCAGAAGAGAACCATGCTCTATCGGATTTTCACTGGCTGATTTGGAGCAAGCAGAGAGCCAGGCATTTCCCCTGACTTTAGAGACACATAACCGTCATGCCAGGAATGAGACTGTTGACTTAGTTTGTCTGTACCAGGATTACTTTATGGAAGTAAATGGAAGTAACTTCCATTTTCCATATGGAAGTGCCTTTTCTAGAGTAGATGTCACCAAAACAATTTTAAGCTAGCTGTTTAGAAATTCAACTGTGTATGTATGTATGTATGTATGTATATATGTATATATATATATATTTAAACTTACAAGACCATAACTCTTTATGGGAGTAGAAATCCCCCTCTTTCTCCCAGCAACTGTAGGACAGAGTAAAACTCCCCTTAAGGTTTCCAAGACTTAGATCTTTCTGGGAACAGAGAGTCTCATCTTTCTTCTGAAGGGAGTCTGCTGGTTTCACACTCCTGACCTTGTAGTTAGTGGCCCAGTTAGTAACCTACTACACACCCAAGGTTCCTCTGATAAGTAACATACTTATTCAAAGATCTCTCCTGTATTCAAGGTTGTCAAAACCTCAGGGAACCCTTTTAATACTTTTCTACTTTTTCATCTATTTGCTGTGAAATGCTTCCACCACCCCCTTCATTGTATTTCCCCCCTTTTGTGTATGGTGGTGGCTATGAGATGTCAGTGAGTTAGAGAGACACTGTCCACAGGAGAACGAAGCACCACTCAGTTGTGGGCCATCCATCCAGGCAACACTGATACCATCACAAGGGGCAGACTCTTTTGCTGTAGATGTAGAAGTTTCGAGTTGCTGCTAAGAGTTCTCGTTAATTCGTAATTAACTTAGGAAAGTAATGGTAATGAACAGAGGCATTTTCTAGACCAAGAGACAGAATTTATAAGCATATTAAATATATTTTGATCACATTTATTAAAGATCAGAAGGCTTTTGAGAGCTTGTTTTAAAAGACCCTCTAAGATCTAAAATAACCACAGAAGACCTTTTCATTTTGAAAGAATAAACAGGATTATGAGACGAGGTAACTTTTTCCTGGAGGAGCTATAAAGACAAGTCATTAGTAAAGTTCACTCGCTCCATCAGAATTCATTTCTTATAAGGTCTGTTGGATAATTATTCTTTCTAAGCATGATGACAAAAACCTGAACAGATGTTTAGGCAGATAACACGTTTGATGGATAAGAAATAATGAATTTGTTCTTTTCATTGTTTTTAATAAAAAAGAAATATCTGATGGTAAGATTTCTTTGAGGCGCTTAACAGGAATATGCTCCTTAAATTAAAGGTGAAAAAGAGGTAGTATAGAACTTGATGTGGTGGTACTAGGATAATGAAAAATGTATCACTTAACAGGGTTTGCATTATTCAGAGTTAGGCCCATGCAAGTGTGTGCTCTAATCCCCAGCCAATACGTTGCTTGGTAACCAGTTACCTGCACACCTGCTCCGTAGCTATAAGAGACAGTGTATGCCTGGTTCTTGGCTGCATTTAGTACTGAAGAAAGAGATAAAATCTAACAAATATTAATATTTTATACATCAATATATCTTTTACCTTATTATTGCATTCATTTTTTGGTCCAAGTTAAATATATATATTTATATCTCAGAAGAATGACTTATCCCCATCACCGTATTTCCTCCCTGGGACCCCAGAGAAAGGACTTAAAGTCCTTTCAGAGAATCTGTAATCAACTCTGTTTGCAGCATACAACAGATGCTACCATTAGGAGGGATTTTACACTTAGGTGAGAGGAAAGGCAGAATGGAGACTTTCCGTTTATCAAAGATTCCAGCCTCAGAGGCAGAATCATTCTAGAGGAACCTGTAAGGGTCTGTCTACATGAAGGCTTGATTAGCACAGCCCTAGAAATACCAGCGACTGTGATTAGGCTGGGGTGTTCCTCATTATTACCCTCTGGACATGACCGTTTAGAACAGTTCTACCATTGATTGTGTGGCAGGGACCTGCTGGGTGAGCCCTGGGAGACCAGCTTTGGGACCAACACAGAAAACTCATGATTTTTCTTTTGTCCCTTTAGAAGCCTGATTGCACACTACACTTTGGAGTGTTAGAGTTTCTAGCAAAGATGTCCCCTAAATCATTTCTTCTAACTTCTGGCAGAATCACGGCAGAGTTTAACTGGTGGGAAAGTACTTTAGTTCATTGGTGCTCAGCCCTGCCTACCCATTAGAACAACTTGCAGAGCCTCAAAAGGATAGGGATGCCTGGACCCCAGCCCCAGAATTCTGCTGTGGTAGGTCTAGGGTGAGAGTCAGGCCACACGAGGAAAGGGGCTGAGCAAGGCTAGAGTGTTATGAATGGATGACTCTTCACATAAAGAGCGGCATCAAAAGGGAGGAATGCAGATTCCTCACTGGTTCATCTGTTCCCCCCACTCTCACCCCTTTCTTATTAGTCAGATAGTTTGCTGATCTGGAGTGGTAGGAGCACTCTCTGCCCTCTCACCTTATACCCATTTACCATAAGGCCTTTCCTCTGTGACCGCTCTTCTTCGTGGGAGAGAGTAGTGGAGCCACAGGGAGGCAGTAAAGTTTTGCTCCTACAGGGCATCACAGCTATCATACATGTTCCTTAACTAAATTAACTCCAAGGCCACTCAGTAGACTATGGGTCTCTTGTTCTATTTTTCATTGCATCGAATTCTGGCACATAGTTCATTTCTAGCCATAAGATTAAATGGCAGTGTTATTAAACTCCCCAAAGAAATCTCACAACGTTCTAAAAAGGATGCTTCTACACTGAATATCCATGCTTACGAAATGTCTGAGCTCTTTAGTGATGGAAATTGTTCATGCGTACTGCTGCTAACTAAAAGGGAGGTGGGCTTAAGCCCACCTCAAGGTGCTGTGGAAGGAAGACTTCATATTCTAACTCAAAAATATCAGCAATCCTGTGGAGAATAGCTCTAATTGGACCCATGCTATTTCATTGTTGCTGTCAGTTGGATACTGTCTCAAGGCAGAGCATGGCAGAAAGATATTTACTTGTGTTTCATTGGCTAATAAACTGTGGATAACCTTGAAAAGAATGGGAATTTCAGAACACTTCATTGTGCTCATTTGGAATTTGTCCATGGATCAAGAGGCAGTTGTGTAAATAGAACAAGAAAATACCATATGGTTTAAATTTTAAAAAATGATGTGTCAGAGTTATAGTCTATCACCATACACATTCAATATGTATGCTGGGCAAATAAGCTGGACTTTATGAATAACAGTGTGGCATTAGAATGGAAGGAAGGATTAGTAACAAAGGTATATGTCAGGGGATAGTCTCTCTCATACTTATTCAATCTGTATGCCAAGCAAATAATCAGAGAAGCTGGAATATATACAAAAGAATGTGGCATCAGAATTGTAGGAAGATTTGTTATATGCCCATGACACAACTTTGCTCACTGATAGTGAAGAGGAATTGAAGCACTTGCTGATGAAGATTAAGGATGGTAGCCTTCAGTATGGACTACGACTCAATGGATAGAAAACAAAAACCTCTGGACCAACAGATAACATTTTGATGAATGGAGGTGAGATTGAAATTGTCAAGGATTTCCTCTTGCTTGTGTTAGGTTTCTGGAGTGGGATATACCTCGGTTCTTGCTTTGCAAACACTTTGTAATCTAAGTGAGTTTGTATGAAGGAATGGAAAAGTTTTAGGTTTTACAGTCACAAATCAGTATACATTCTTTCTGGAAAGCCTGCCAGGCTAGGCGGAAGTAGTGCTGGGATTCACACTGGGCATGAAAAATCCCACATGAGAAGAACATCTGAACACGAGTGTGAAACCCACACTTGTGAAACTGGTGAATCCCCATGGACCAAGAGGCTCCGAGAAGTCCTGGAGCGGGCACCTACAGGCATGTGTTTACCTGCTGGCGGGAGAGACTCTCACCCTCTGCTTGTAGCTGAACAGGAGCCAAGTAAAATAGGGCTTCCACCTGCCCTCTTGGTGCTTTGAACACCTCTGGCTGGGGAAGTGCAATTGAAGAGTAGTGGCTAACGGTTAGCCACTAACCACATTGGCTGAATTCAGGCTCACTTGAGTGATGTTCTGGGTCCAGGTGGGTGCTCCCAGGTTGGCTTGACCTGAGCCTTGGAGATTTAGTTTGCACATACCCAGGTCTGGATTTTCCCATAGGTGTCCAATGAGTGGGCTTGATCTCTTTCCAACCCTTGTACTGAGGCCTTCTGTAGGCTTTGCAAAGGCCACCCCCTTTGTCCCTAATGTAGTAACCTAGCACTTGACTCCACACTCAGTGTTCATGGAAGCAGCAGGCAAGAGCTCATTGGGTAAATCTGTTGTACAAGACCTCTTTGGAATATTGAAAAAAAGAAAAGGCATGCTACTTGGAGAACTATGATGTCCTACGTGAAGCACACTGAATAAGAAGAACCAATGCATTTAAACTATGGTGCTAGCAACCGCTATTGAAAGTACCATGGAATGCCAAGAGAACAAACACATCTATCTTGGAAGAAATACAGTCAGATGGATCCTTAGAAGCAAGGTCAATAGGACCTTGCCCCTTGTTCTTTGAACATATTATTAGGAGAGGCCATTCCCTCAAAAAGGACACCATGCTTCGTAAAGTAGAGGGGTCACCAAAGAGAGAAAGAGCCACAACACAATGAATGGACAACAGTGGCTGCAGTGATGGGTTCAAAAATAGCCACCATGGTGAGCACGTCGCAGTATAGGGCAGTATTTCTTGGGTTATACATAGGTTTGCCAGGAGTTAGAATTGACTTGATAGCACCTAAAAAGAGTCTTCATTGTTTTCACACTGGCCCTCTTCCTCTGTGCCTGACCCCTATCATGCAATCCAACAAAACTGAAAAAGCGGTCTTCTTTCATACTGTCAGAGTGGTCATTTTATTGCGATCATCTGATGGCATCACTCCCATGCACTGTATCCATCAGTGGCTCCCCTTGGACCGGGATGAGCCCACATGGATGACATACCTCCTGGCATTGGGCTACTAGTGTGGCATGTTGCTGTATTAATGCTACCGCAGCGCCTGTAGCTGGCTCTGTTACAAGGAACGGTCTCCCTTATAAAACATCATAGAGGCTTAAACAGGTAGGTTGCCGTGGGGCAATTCAGAGACATAACAGAGCAGTGCATCTTTCCATTCACCAGAGTTTCCTGTGTCAGTTTCCCGAGAGTGAGCTGTAAGTTTTGGTTAATTCTCTCTACCTGCCCTGAGGACTACAGCCTCCTGGAGCAGTGGAGAGGACAGGTAATTCCTAATTGTTGAGAGACTGCCTGACTGATTGGGGAGATGAAAGCAGGTCTGCTATCACTCTGCAGTGATTTGGGAAGACCAAATTGAGGAATTACTTCCTGAAGTAACCTCTTAGACACTTCGTGCGTTCTCTGTGCGGGTAGGATATGCTTCAGTCCACCTGGTAAAGGTGTCTGTGAACACTAGGACATACTTGGATCCTTGGACGGCTGGAACCTGGGTAAAATCTATCTGCCAATCTTCCCCAGGTTAGTATCTCTTGGGCTGAACAGGTTGAGCTAGGTGACTTCTTATCACCCTTTGGAGACTGCTGGTATGGCAGTGAGAGGTTACCAACCTGATAGTTGAGGTTAAGTCGGCCCCATAGACCTGGTGAATGAGCAGGGTCAAGGAGGGGGTTATAGCTTAGGTGGGTGGTGTCGTGGAAGGCTCTCATCACTTTCCACTGTAACCTTTGTGGTAATGGGAGTTTGTTGTTTAACTCCCACCTCCCTTAGGTTGAAGTCAGTATCCCTGAATGTAAGCCTGTAGGGATAGTCATTTCAGGTTTTTAAAGCTGTGTCTACATGGGTTCATAAGAGAACCAGTCCTGCAATAGCCTTTCTGATGCAATTCAGATGCCTTTTAATGAAAAGGCATCTTAGCATACAGATAATTGCTATTTTACTTCTAATGATTTTTTTTCAGGTCCAAATTCAGAACTAATAATGTTTTGTTTTGTTTTATTTTACCTGTATATTGTGGATGTGGGTGGAAGGGAACAATAATTCACATCTAACCTTTGAGTTACATTGAATGCTGAAATAACTTATCTAGAACTAATGATACAGTTACAGTCAATGAAATCTTTAAATGCATTGCAATGCATTATATTGCCTGAAGGAAGTTGGTTAGTCTCTAGGTAAATGATTTTTTAGACTGATCATTTAGAACATTCTTTCCCACTTTTTAAAAGGTCAATTGGTTTATTTTCATATATTTAGCAACAGTTTACAAAGCAATCTTTTAGAGCTGTCACTGTACTAATTTTCATGGTTTTAATAATTGTAAGTTTCATATTTCCTTGGGAAGCAATTAATATATTTAGGGCATTCTCCTGGGTTTCATAAACACTTCCAATTAAAATGTATTGATTTGGCAGTGGTTTCTCTGCAGCGTTAGTGTACAAAGACCAACAAGTAATTTATGTGCCTTTTGTCTAACCTGAATGTGAGCAAAAATGAGACAACTGAAGATATGATCTTGCTTTCTCTTAGAAGTTAATTAGTTCTATAGGTATGATTAGTCTGTAAGTGCCTGGAGGGCAAGGGTAATGTCTTATTCATGATCATATCTCACCTAGGATCTAGCTGAGTCCCTGCACATATTTAGGGCAGCGATTGGCATCCCCAGCAGGGAACTTACATAAGCAGAGCAGCTTTGCCAGTGGTCAAAGTAAAACCTAAAAGGCAAATGAGCAGAGATCATGGGGCAGGAATTTAGTGCAGGAAATAGGACAAACCGCAATCTCACAGGGGCATCTGGGACTGCGTCTGACAGGGGAATCCGGCTGAGGCGGCCTTCTAAGAAGCCCTGGAGGAACATCACATCAGTGGACTTATGGATATGGTGCAATTAGTGGAAATACATTTCATGTTAGGCTTACCTGGAGGATTTGGGAGCTGTTTGCAGAAACTTCAGGAAGATTCCAATCTCTGAGGACGGAGGGCAGAAAACATAGTGTCTTCACTCTCTGGCACGTGTGTGTGTGCGCACACGTGTTTCTTCTTCTTATTATTTTAAATTAGTCTACTTTGGATTTCTCTCACAGGTTAATTCTTTTGCATAAAGATCAGTACCTTATCAATATGTGCTTGGTGCTGGGCTATGTCCTCCGAGGAATACAACTAAAGTTTCAAAGAGTATAAACTTAAGTAAACCACTCATTTATAATTTAACTGGATGCATTCAAATCCTGCAAGTGTAGACACACCCCAAAAATCCAAAGCCACCACCAGGGAGTTGATTCTGACCTACTGTTCTCCCTCATAACAGCTAGTAGGTTTGAACCTCTGACTTTATGGCTAGTAGATCTATGCTTCTCCAACAGCACCACTCCAACCCAAATCCAAACTCACTGCCACTGAATCTGACTCACCACAGCCACTAGAGCTTCTTAAGTGTAGAGATCTAGCCAGTGCCATTGAGTTTATTCTGACACATAGCAGTAGGACTTCCAAGGCTCTGTAAATCTTTATGGGATCAGAGAACTTCCCCTTTCTCTGATCTGTGCACTTGCGAATAGCAGTGCAAGTCTTATCCAGCAGCACCATCAAGGCTTCACCTATAGGAATAGTGTGTGATAAATAGGAAAAGTTTTTCAGTCATTTCAAAAGAAGGACAACTCATTTGGGGGCTGGCTGTAGAGATGAAACGTGCTATAAACCTGAGTGACACAGCTAGGATGTCCCCATGTTTAGAAGAGATATCATCTACATCACTCATAGATACAAACCCATGGTGTATAAGTCAAGGTGGTGGCTGGAAGAGAGGGTTCCTACAGTGTGAGTTGTTGGGGCAGGTGAAGATCCCTCATTTCCATGACCCTGTATTGGTGGCACTTCTGATATCAGCTTTTCAGGAGAACAATGAGACTCTCTGTTCCCATAAATATTTACAAAGCTTCAGAAACTGTTTCTTAAAAAAATTAAATCATTTCATTGGGGTTCTTACAGCTCTTATCAAAATCTGTATGTGTCAAGCCCATTTGTATGTGTCAAGCACATTTGTATGTATGTTTCCCTCTTCAGTTTCAAAACATTTTCTTTTTTATTTGAGCCATTGGTCTCAGTTCCTCGTTTTCTCCTCATGAACTTTTGATAATTTATATATTTTTACTTTTCATGTCTTACACAGACCTATCTCTCCCTTCACCCACTTTTTTGTTTTTCATCCATCTGCGGGGAGATTATATGTAGATCATTGGGATCAGTTCCCTTTTTCTCTCCCCACAGTCCCCCTACCCTCCTGGTCAGATACAACTTAATGGCAGTGAGTTTGGATTTGGGTTGAAATGGTGCTGTTGGAGAAGCATAGATCTGCTAACCATGAAGTCAGAGGTTCAAACTTACTGCTTAAGGGAGATCAGAATCAACTCCATGGTGGGGTTTTGGCTTTTGGGGAGTATCTACACTTGCAGTAGTGACTCTCATTATTAGTCATGAGGGGCTTATCTGTCCTGAATTCCCTGAGTTTCCAGCTCTTATCTGTAGCAGTGCACATGCTCTGGTCTAACTAGATTTGTAAGGTAGAATTGAGGTCATGC
>PVJH01023452.1:0-34796 GCA_004026705.1 Nesogale talazaci | reverse complement strand
ATATATTTAAGATGCTTATTGGATCATTGTCTACCCTTCCCTTAAGCATTATATAGTGTCCTTCTTTGTCTCTTATTATGGTTTGCACTTTGAGGTCAATTTTATCTGAGATTAGGATTGCTACCCCTGCTTTTTTGGAATTGCTGTTTTCTTGGTATATTTTTCTCCAGCCTTTGTTTCTCAATATATTTTTTTTCTGTGATCTTAAGATGTGTCTCCTGTAGGCAGCAGATTGAGGGGGTATATTTTCTAAGCCAGTCTATTAATTTCTGTCTCTTAAGGCCTGAGTTCAATCCATTAATATTTAGGGTTATTACATCTATCTGTGCACTCTGTGTTGTCATTTTATCGCTCTTGGATTGGATGTTTTTCTATTTCCATAGGTTGTGTCAATATGTTTGTGGTTCATACTTGTCTTTCTTCCATCTCTGAGCCAGTGTTATCTTGGGGGCTGTTATCCCTTTGACTGTTTCTGGGTAGATTCATTCTGCGTGTGTCAGGTCGTTGTTGTTGTTCTTCTCCCAGTAGGTCGGTGAGAATCTTTTGTAGGGCTGGGTTCCTTTTGGCATATTCTCTGAGATTTTCCTTGCCTGGAAAGACTCTTACTTCTCCATCAATTTTGATAGATAATTTGGCTGGATAGAGTATTCTTGGGTTTGCATCATGTTCCTGCAATTTTCGGAATATGCTGCTCTACTCTTTCCTGTTCTTCATCGTTTCCATCGATAGATCCGAGCATATTCTTATCTGTTTGCCTTTATATGTGATTGCCCTTTTTTCCCTAGCTGCTCTCATAATTTTCTCCTTTTCTTCATAATTGCATAGCTTAACCACTATATGTCTTGGTGTTTTCTTCTTGGGGTTTAGTCTAGCTGGTGTTCTTTCCGCCTCCTGTATGGTTATATGGTTGTCATTCATTAAGCTAGGGAAGTTTTCCTCTAAGCATTCCCTCACTATTTTTGATGTTGGTTTTCTCGATGCCTCATCCTCTGGCAGACTGATAATCCTCATGTTGTTTCTTCAGGCACTGTTTGAAGGTAGGCCTTGCAGATCTGATGGAGTTTGTTGGTTGAGCAGGGGAGTGAGTTTAGGGGATAGGGTGGGAGTTGGGTGATCTGTTCCTGGCTAGGGGCACTTGCCACAGATAGGTGGGAAAAAATCCTCTAGTACTCTGGGGTGGGGAGGACCAGCTGGCTGTTTACCCAGGAGACAATGTAAAACTGACTTCTCTATTGTGGGTCTTGGGGCAGGCGCCCTGAACCCGCAGCATCTGTGAGGAGCACCAGCAACTGTGGGGAGTGTGGGCGTTCCTTTGGCTACTGCTACTGTTAGAAAGTGTGGCCCAGGTAGGCAGGCGTGGGTTTAGGGGATGGCTTGATCTTATCCTGGGCAGTGGTGGCGCCCTTAAGGTGCTCCTGGGCGCGGGCCTCCGGGGTGGGGGAGGGGCTGGCCCACCGATGTGCTTGGGACACAGGAGTCCCTGGGGGTGGGGAGCGAGAGGTGTGGGTCTGCATGGAGTGTCCCCTGGGCACCCTGGACACCTTGGGGTGGGGAGGACTGGTTTGCGATTGCGCGCGGGCGCTGATTAACTGTGGGTCCCAGATCTTAGGGTCGCAGAGCGGCGTCCTGGATCCCGCCGGCACAAAGAACCCGCAGCGTCAGTGCCCTTGTCCGTGGGGAGCGCGGGCGGGCGGGTCCCGCCTGCTCCTGGTTCAGAGGAGGGCTCTGCGCGTTCCTGGAGTCACAAAACCCAATTCGAGAGCCCCACCCTTCCCCGTGTCACCCCCACTCACGGATCTCCAGCAGCTCCGGGCGTGGGCTTCCTATCTGGCGGCCATCTTCCCCGAATCCCCTCTCAGTCTTTTTATTGGTCATGCTGTCTAGAATTTTATTTCTCTTGATGCCAGTGTGGCTTACACTGCCACAATCCTACATGAAATAACAATCATGGAGTCATCCACTTCAAAAGACTATGCCATCTCCCTTATCTTATTTGACTTTTCTATCACTCTCAGACATGTTATATGCTTATACATTTAGTTGTTAACTTTCCATCCCCCTTCCTTCAATGTAAACTCCTTGATTGCAGGAATTTATTACTTTTAGTCTCTGCTATGCCCTCAGCTCCTTCAGTTGATACATAGTGGAAGGTCAAAATATGTTAGTTGGATGAATAAATTAAGCAAATGGATAAGAAATATGAATTGCACAGCTATATGTAGATTTCAAACATTAATATAAGGATTTAAACCTACAAAATAGTAATCTATAATCCTTATGGACACAGAAGTCTAAAGGAAATGTTGGAAGCACTCAAAGGGATGAAACTTTATCCCTACAAAGAAAGAGAAGTCCACAGGGGAGGCCCATGGCATGCTCTTGTATGATAATTCTTAGTTCTCAACATATTCACAGTAGTCAGTGTTTTTAATTATTAAGAGACATTGTGGCATAACATTAAGATTTGCTAAAACTAGGTGGTGGGTGAATGTGGGTTTTATTTACTTCTAGTTGATGCTCTTGTGTGGTTTTTTTAAGAAGAGAAAGTTGGGGGTTAATATTTTTAGGAAATAACCAGCAAGTATGGAAATGTTTTACTATGCAAGCCTCAGAAATGACTGAACAATCTACAAAGATTAAAATCCACCTACATTTATAAAACCCTGAAGGCATGAAGTTTTGGGTCTTTCCTTCATCAGATGTCTAAGGAAGTGAACAGTAAATGTTAATGTCATTTCACTCATGTGGAAAAAGCAAGTTAAGCTATAATTTTTGAAATATTTTCCCTAATTATTACAAAAATATTACACTACACAACAACAAAATATCTGCTGTACCCCCTCCCCTGCTCCTTTGTGTCAGACTTGCAATACTTATCCTTAATGATATTTTTAAGGTATGTAGAGCTGAATAAAAGAAAAACAAGAAAATAAATGCCCTCCCAGAGTTCACAGTCTAGTGCGAAAGATGGACAAATAAATAGTTATAAAACAATGTGCTATAATAGTGCTATAATAATGATGTGTGGGGTGCCATGGGGGCAGAGAGTGGTGAGAATGTGCCTCACATATGTCAATAGAGATCTGTGCACACAGCGAAACTTTACCCAGAGCCATGCTGTCAGCAGCTATGTTCCAAAATCCACCATAATTATTAGTCCTAACTGCCAAATCCAGGGCCTCCCACTAGAATTTATTATACTCCAGGTTTTGTGATATTTTATAAAGTAATAAGGCATTTGTTAAACTCAACACGTTCTTAGGAAGTTTTTAGACTCCAATTTATGTGCCATGTGGCTAACTTCATTAGTTTCTCCCCCTCTATTTCTAAAATATACGTATCAAAGCCAAGAGCCAGCAAGTGAGGGCCTTCTGTATCAGAGCATGTCACATTCAGAGGCAAATGTATTCTCTCAATAATCTATTACAAAGAGAAATAGAGGAAAGACTCTGTTGGGAATAAGTATTAAAATGGTTTTATAAATGAAAAGATAGTTAAGAAAATAAACGGTCATTGGATAAACATTAACTGGATCCATCTTATGAAACTATGAGTTTAGTAATAGCAAATATATTGACAACTATAATGAGAGCAAATATAAAGAGAAATCTAACACTGTTCATGTAAAAGATAAATGATTTAGATATTGAGAAATCAATAATAATGAGAAATCAATGGTAAGGTTTTGTTCTTACATGGTTATTTGCAAGTATAATATTATGCCTATGTAGGAATAGGCATTTTCCTCCTGGATTTATACTTATCCTAAAAGAGCATACCATAGGGCCAAATCTACTGGTTGACATGGTTTATAACTTTTGCATTGCCATTACTATTCTCAGCATTCAGGTCCCCTCCCATTAGGTAAATAGATTTTACAAAGGAAAGATTTTTCTTTTTCATGTGAAACTACAATGTGAATGTTTCTTTTGGGCAAAAAAAAAAAAAAGCTATTTGCCTTGATTGCGATAGATTAATAAAAAGTGGAAGTAACAAAATGCTATTCTCTTAACTTGGAAACTTAGAAATGTATTCAGAGATTATTTGCTTAAACTAATTGCTCTAATTGCCTGACTTTCCTTGATTTTAACCACAATGTTTTTCTCTCCAGCTAAAGGAAAAGCCTAGAATTTTAGGGCAACCGTTTTCTAGAACCCATGTTTCTTTCAAGCAAATGATGTCTTGGTTTAGGGAAATATGACACATCAGCAAGTTTACATTTAGGAAGTAATCTTACCCACATGTGTAGGGGAAATTCAAGTGGCTAGGTGGGAAATTTAAGGGAAAATAAGCTCTCTCGGACTATCCCAGTTTTCTCTGCTGGTAGCAAACAGAATGCTGCCATACTTCTTTTCGTACAAAAAAGAATGGTGACCTCTCAGTCTAAGTTGGGTTTTTAGCTAATCATTGTATAAAATGATGTTGATACTGTAGGTAGCATAGTAGTAGAAAAAATATATAACACATTTGATCAATTTCATCCCTTAACAGTGCATCCTATATAGTATTTTCAGGAGAAGTAACTTGATAGAATTCAAAAACTTTCTTAGTTTTTACTCAAAACAATTCTACAGCTGAAAGCATAATATTCAACTTTCTAAAAATAGTATTAACAGTCCCCAACTAACTTCTTAAACATTCTAACTTCTTCCCATAATTTCTTCTTTGAACTCCCCACAATGTACCCTAATTTTTTTCAACAGAGTAACTCTTTTCTTGTCTTAATACTTTTCTCTCATCCCACCCTAATTCGCACCAACCTTCATGAGAATGTCCTCGGTCATTATGGCCATTGTAATCGATGGCAATTTAACATTATTCTTTTACTTTGAATTTATAGCTCCTAGAGTTTTCTATGATTATTAGAAATATTTTTTAATCTCACAAATATATCTTAAATACATACTATGTGCAAGGCAGAATGCAGAGAAAAATTTCATGAACATGATATTCAGTGTTGTAGGAGAGACAGATCACAAGATCAAGAGAGTCAGAAAAGGAAGGAAGAGAGAAATTAAACCACACTAACACATAAATTGCATAATGAAATAAATGCTATAAAAATCCAACAAGGGATTGATAGTAAACCCATGCAGACACTGAGGTGAGTACTTTTTGTAAGTAGTCAGGGAAGGTATTCTTGAAGAGATGAAATGTAAATTGAGAGAGAAAAAATAATACTGTAAAAATTTGGAGGGAAGCACATTCCAGTCAGAGACACGAAAAGAGCTTGGCATGCCTGTGGGCCATGTCAAAAAGGGGAGATTTTATTCTAAGTGCTTTGAATGCCTTTAGAGGGGCAATTTCTTTATTATATATTGTACTGTAAAATAAATGGTCGCAGTAATGATACACTGGTTAATATTGCCTTCATGCACGATATGTGCTTTTTGGTTTTTTTCTTCCCTTATTCCAGCCAAGCTGTGATGGTATAGTCTAGTGCCTAACTAGGCACTAGAATGCTAACGACAGGGTTAGCAGTTTGAAACAACTGCACTGCAGGCGAAGAATGAAGCTTTTTATTCCCATAAAGATTTACAGCTTCAGAAACCCGCTGAGGCAGTTGTACCCTGACCAATAGTTTCACTAAGACTTGGAATAGAAGAATAGGCAATGAGGAAAACCACCTGTCAGTGGAGGTATGCTTGCTGCTAGAGTGCTAAATAGGTTTCAGTGGCATTTTAAGACCAAGATAATTTAGAAAGAAAGGCTTGTGATCTGCTTCTGAAAACCAGCCAGTATAGACTGTGGGATCACAATGATGCTGACTGCGATCAGGAAAAGGCAGGGTTTCATTTCATTGTGCACGGCAGTGTGCTCTATGTTAGGGATCTACTCAGTGTCACCTAGAAACAATGACAATGCAAAATCAGGGGACACTTTGCCATTGACCCACCATGTGCCTAACAGTAGGTGATGGTTTATGTTTTGCTAGGATGCTGAAAGCAATACCACTGTTCGAATACCAGCAGGATCACCCAAAGTGAGCAGGTTCCAGCAGATCTGCCAGACTAAGATCAGACTATGAAGAAGGAGGAGGCAGTCCACATTAGAGGAACTGGTCATAGAAAACCTTATGGATTGTATTTGAACATTTCCTGGGAACCTAATGAATAGAAGCAGAGCATTTTCAGACATAGTGCCAGAAGATGAGCTACTCAAGTTAAAAGGCACTCAAAGGATGATTGTTGAGGAAGAATTACCACCTTCTCTAAGGAGAATCGACCCTAATGACACAGAGGGCTTCAAATCTGTTGGAATGAATCCTTCTGGGCCTTCCTTTCCTCATGGAGTACACTCAAACTAAAAGAAAGAACTGAAACCACGAATTAATATTGGAAATTTATGATATATGAATATAGGAAAATTGGAAGTCTTCGAAAATGAAATGAAACTCACAGAGATTGCTATTCTAGGAATCAGTAGGCTGATTTGCCATTCTGAATCGGAAATCATATGGTTTACTATGCCTTGCAATGATACAACCAAGAGGAATGCTCCTTCATTCATCTTCAAAAAGAGCATTACAAGATCTACATTGAAGTACAATTCTGCCTATGATAGGTTAATACCTATCCAAATATAAGGAAATTTAATCAATACAACTAGCATTTAAATATTTGCATCAGCCACAAAAGCTAGTATGAGGAAATTGAAAAATTCTACCAGGTTCCTCAGTTTGAAATTGACCAAAAAATACAATCAAGATATATTGCTAATCATTGGAGAATGAAACAAACAGGAAGAAAACTAGCTGGAAAATATGTTGTTGATTATAGAAGGAAAGCTGGAGATTGCATGATAGAATTTGGCAAGATCAACTTCATAGCAAATACTTTTTCAGCAAAATGTATATGGACTTCTCCCAGATGAAATATATAGAAGTAATATTGAGTTTATCTGTGGGAAAATACCATAAAGAAGTTCAGTATTAGAAGGTAAAACCATGCCAAAAAGACTGAGCCCTCGTGGCGTAGTGGTTGAGTGCGGGACTGCAACCCACTGGCTTGACGGATCAAATCCAGCAGCAGCAAGGCTGGGTAGCTGCCACCACTACCAGAGGGCGGTGATGTCCTCCCCCCGCAAAAAAAAAAAAAAAAAAAAAAGATTGACAATGGAACAGACCATCAATTTTTCGTATGTAAGTTCAGGTTAAAGTTGAGGAAAATTGAAATGAGACTGTGAGAGCAAAATGGGACCTTGCTTCTATCCCACCTTATAACAGAACATCTAAAGAACAGATTTTGTAAAGTGATCAATAATGAAGAAACCTGATAAGTTGTGGGAAGATATCGAGAACATCAGATATGGAGAAAACATAAAGATCATTTAAAAAGATAGTAAAGAAAGAAAAGATCAAAATGGATATCAGAAGAGAATCTGAAACTTGTTTTTAATAATAGAATATTTAAGCCAAGTAAAGGAAATGATTAAGTTAAAGAGCTTACTAGAAAAATGCAAGCAGATCAAGAAGACAAAGTTAAGTATTATAATTAAATATGCAAAAACCAAGAGTTAGAAAATCAAAAAGGAAAAACAAACTCAGCATATCTTAAACTGAAAGAATTAAAAAAAAATCAAGCCTTGATGTGGCATCATGTGCTTATGTTAATTTTATGACTGAAATGTAGGGGTGGAATCTAGCCTGTTAATCTGGAGATAGCCATTGAGCAGCCAATGAGGCCTCTTTGTGGGCATGACTTTCTCCTGAGACTTCTGGGAAATCTCGCGATATTTCCCTCGTGAAGATGAGAAGCTATTTTCCCCAGTTGTGCGGAATTAGTCTCAGATGTGATGATCACGGAAAAGACAAGAAGGCAGCATCCGAGAAGCTAGAGGAGCTGGTGGCGGAGAGACCACATGGCTTTTCCCTGATGGAGCCAGGCCTCTGAAGCTGTAGCAGCATGCTGTTGATGGACCCTGAGCCCTAGAAGCGAGGAGTCACGGGGAGACCCCTGCCAGTGCCAGAATTCTGCACCCACTGACCTGTGACTTCGGAAGGAGTCTTTGTAGACTGATTTCAGGCATATGGGTTAATATCAGACTTATGACTTTGTACTGGACTGGATTGGGATGCCTTCTTAGTGTCACATTCCTTTCGTATATAAACCCTTTTCTTATATCTATATGAGTGTCCTTGAATTTGTTCCTCTAGTCTACCCGGACTGACACACTTGAGTTAAAACTTTGAAAGATTCTATAGGCAAAATATTGAATGGTGCAAGGAGCATCAAAAGAAGACAGAAAGGGCACATAGAGTCTCATTTCAAGAACTAGTGTAGGAGCAAGAATCAAGGGTATTGAAAGAAGTCCATGCTGCACTGACAGCATTAGCCAGAAGAAAATGTCCAGGAACTAATGGAATACCAATTAAAATATTTCAACAAGTTGATGAATCACTGGAAGCACAAACTTATCCAACTGACAGAATAAACCCATATTTGTACTCATTCCAAATAAAAGTGAGTCAACAGAATGCTTAAGCTATAGAACAATACCACTGATATCACATGCAAGTAAAATTTTGCTTGGAATTTTGCAACAATGGTTGCAAGAGATGTCCCAGAGATTCAGGCTGGATTCAGTAGAGGGCGTGAAGCAAGGGATAGCATTGCTGATTTTAGGTGGACCTTAGCTGAATGCAGAGAACACTGTAAATATGTTTAGTTGTTTTCATTGACTATATGAAGGCATTGCTCTATGTGGATCATAACAAACTATGGGCAGCCTTGTAAATAATATACATTCCAGAATATTTCATTGTACTAGTACAGAATCTGTTCAAGGATCAAGTAACATTTGGGTAAACAAAAAGGACATATTTTATGCATTAAATTATAAAGGTGTCAGAGTTTTATATACTCACCATGCTTATTTAATCTGTATAGTGAGCAAATTCTCAGAGAAGTTGCATTGTATGAAGAAAAACGTGACATCCAAGTTGGAGGAAGTCTTATGAATAGCCTGAGATGTACAGCCGGGACGACCTTGCCCACGGAGAGTCAGGAGCACTGGTGGTATTTGCTTATGAAGATTGAAGATTGCAGTCTTCAACACAACTCAATATAAAAAAGGCCAACATACTTACAACTGGGCTTAGAGTTATCCTGATGATAAATGGGAAAAAAAGATTGAAGTTGCCAAGTATTTTATTTTACTAAGATCCACAATCACTACTTATAGAAACAGCAATCAAGAGATCAAGTGACACATTGAATTGGGTAAGTATGCTGCACAAGTCTTTAGTATGAAGAAAAAGTAAAGAGCTATTTTGAGGATGCAAGTGAACCTGACCATTGTATTTTCAATGGTCTCATATACAAGTGAAAGTTGGGCAGTAAATAAGGAAGACAAAAGGAAAATGGTATGTATTTGAACTATGATGTTACCATAGAATATTGAAAATACCATGGAATGCCAAAGAATAGGCAGATTTGTCTCATAGTGCTACTTAGAGTTAAGGATACTCCTTCAAGGCAAGGGTGTCCGGACTTAGTCTCAAGTATTTTAGACTTTTTATTAGGGAGACCAGACTTGGAGACGGACATCATGTTTTTAAAGTGGATGTGCATTGCAAAAAAGAAGAGGGCTATTCATAAGATGAATTGACACATTGACTGTAACAATGGGTTCAAACATATGAATTCTGAGCATGATGCAGGACTGTATGGTGTTTATTTTTCTTGTTCATGGGGTTGTTATTATTCATAACTATCTAATAGCCACTAACATCAATAAAATTGTCTTTATTGGTGGAAAAAATGGAAGGGATATAACATATAATGAAGAAGACTAATTGAAGTATATTGGGTAGAAAATATAGATATGAAAGGTTATACTTTCCTACATGATCACGATAATATCCTCTGTCCCATATGGTTTCATATGTCTTCCACAGAGAAGGCAAGTCAATGTTGACTTATAGAAACCTTTTTTAAAAATAATTTTATTGAGGGCTCATACAGTTCTTAGCACAAACCATCCACCATCGTGTCAAGCACATTGTACATCTGTTGCCTTCATCATTCTCAAAACATTTGCTTGCTACTTGAGCCCTTGCCTCGGCTCCTCAGTTTTTCTGCTCTCTCACGCAGCTGCACTCCTTCACAAACCCTTGATAGTTTATAAGTTATGGTTATTTTTTCATGTCTTACACTGTCCGATGTGTCCCTTCACCAACTTATAGACACCTTTTAGGCCCAAGTTGAATGGCAGTATAGAATTTATAATATTGTAAAGGTTTTTGAAAGCAAACAAACTCATATTTCTCCCTTTGATGGGTTGTGGGGTTCGATAATCCCTTTACTTGAATGAAATGGATGATTGTTGTCTGTCTGATCATTAGACAGTGGGAGATGTGAAGCTACGGCTACTTAGGAGGGAAAATTTTGTTGGGTGTCACCACATAAGTTCCAACTCATAATGACCTTCTGTATGACAGAGACCAGGCACAACTGGCCATATGCCATTCTCACAATTGTTCTTCTGCATGAGTTCCTTGGTGCAGGCACCGTGTGGTGAGGGCGTCTCCACCACCTCATAGGTAAAGACCACATGGATGGACTGCTAATGTGCGGAATTGAGACCTCCAAACCCCACCCAGCTGTGACCACCAGACATATGAGAGAATCAGCTTTCAGATGGCCTCAGTCTCCAGGCTTTAAATCTTTCAACTGAAACCCCAGAATCATGAACAAAGACAAACTGTTTCCTCTGTCTCCTGTCCAGATTCCTCACCTACAGGCTCTGGGAGCATAAGAAATTTGGAGTAATTTGTTTTTATAGCAATAGACAAGAAATGTGTAATAATAGGTAGAAGGTGACTGTTCACTGGTATATTTTGTAAATATGCTCTATAAGATATGCTGATGAGTGCAAGTGCGAGTGAAAATGAGGAAATGATTTGAGGAACACTAGATGTTTGCCTAGAGAATTATAAGGGATATTTATTATTAGCTCTACTTAGTGAGATCATGAAGACAAGGAAAGTGCATGGCAAACTTGAAAGAAACAAATCTGATCTTTTCTAGCAGATTTTAAGTCTTTTGAAAGCAGAGAATAGTTTTACCGATTTACTTTATAGTGCAAAGGACATGGTCTTGTCCATAATAAGTGCAATAAATGTCTCATAAACTGATCTGTGAAGAAGTTGATGCCACAATTGACCCAATGAGATCATTCCTCTCCAGAGCATTTATTTGTAATAATGTATGGAGATAAATGAAGATGAATTTTAACATTTGCATAAAGTGAATTGACATATTATGTCAATTAATCACACTTGGCAAGAGAAGAGTACATAATTTAACATGCTGTCTTTCCGACAGTGGCCTCACTCAGCAGAATAACATAAGGAAAAGAAGAATGTTTGGCTAATTTGGCTAACAGAGACATGCATCTATTAAAATAGGCTGTGGTAACTTCAAAAATGGGGGATTATTGTTTCACGCTTTGTTCTGTAAACAGAACCTTTGTACTTCTTGTTCGGAGGTAGTTCTAGTTTGTACTTCTCAGACTTCAGCCTCTTCTTTTCAGTCCAATGACTTAATTTTGTGTTAGCAAAGGCTTCTGTATAAAGTCCCTAACTGAATGTATTCACGTCAGAGTTTCTGGGAAGCATGCTGGTGGGCTCCAGACTTAAAATAGAAAGTTTCAGAGGTAACATCACTGAAGTGACTTGTGGGGCTGCTCTGTAGGGAATTCGCTAGAATAACAAGTAAGTTATGCAGCCTCAAAGGGGAAAACCATTCTTATTTGAATTTTTGGTGTTTCACACAGTACTTTAAGCAAACTTGCCCCACTTTGTAAATATCTTCATAGAGTCCAGTTTGCCTTTTCTTCCTGGCATCTAAGTTAAGAATTTATCCCTCTTAAAATATTTGCCAAACTCATTTATATTCAAAGAGCAAATATGAACTCTTGAAACATCTCCTCTGGCCTCATTATTTACTTCTGTGTTTCTGGTGGAGTGAGGAATGCTGCCCTGTGGGTTTTAGCTGGGGCCTGCTGAGTTGGGAAAGGCAATGGCCTTGCCCATGTGCCTGAGTAGCCAGGCTGCTGGGGTGGAAACATGGCCAGCCCTTTGCAAGCTGCTCATAAATATCCGTGGGGAAAAGGCCCAGCTTCTAATATGAGAAAGCTGTTCAATGATGAAGCATGTCCCTTTTGATTTTGTTCTTTGGAAAGCAATTCTGGCCCATCAACTCTTTGACTTTAAAAACAATGGATCCATGTAAGATGGTAATGTTTATTTCTTATTAAATGCTACTTCTAATTAAACAAACTCTTCACCTTGTAAGAGGAAATCAATTTTCAGTTTGAGTTTTTGGTCAATAAAACCATGGTGATGAGTGAGACTGCCGCAAGTTATTAAGTCCTCATATGTAGATGCTACCTAATGGGCATTCTTTTTCCAAATAATTGTCAGTAGCTCACTTAGTGTCCTGAAGTCTGGAGAGCACTCACCACTCATGATCCTCTTTTGAGTGCAGAAATTAAAAGGCACTCCAGTGGTCAAGCAGGTTTTTTATTTCCAGAAATGGAAAGAGTGTGAGTACACATCCCATGACGGTGAGTACAGCATTCACTGCGTGTGTGTGTATGTGTGAGTGAATGTGTGTGCATGTGTGAGTGTGTGACTAACAGTGCAGGAACCAAAATAGAGAAAATGTATTCAGTATAGGATGGACAGAGTAGGTTGAAGGAGAACCTGGAGAGGAAGAGATGGAGAGCAGGCATTTAAGGTCACTCAACCCTGATTTTCTTTTTTTTTTTTTTTTGTGGGCATCACTGCCTCTGGTGGTCGTTGGAGCTACCCAGCGCTGCTCCTGAGAGCCGCCGCTGGATTTGAACTGCCTTGCCTGCAGGCTGCAGTCTCGCACTCAACCACTTATGCCACTGGGGCTCAGCCCTCCCTGATTTTCTTATAACTGTTACCCTCTACATTGATAGAAGCACAGCAGGAGGTTTCATAAATTAAGGAGCATGGAAGTTTGGGTTTTTTTAAATGATGAAACTTTTTCATTGCAGAAATTTTTAATAACATTATGTGTATAATATATAAGTAAGCACTCCCCTGGAAGGTTGGTAGTCAGAACATATCTAGAAATGTCTCTGAAGACCTGTCTGGCAATCAAAATACAAAAAAAAAATAAAATTACAAATGTTCACAGCCTTGAAGAAGCTTGTGAAGCAGTTTTCTCTGCCCCGAAGGAGCCCTCGTGAATCAGAAACAACTCCACTTCAGCCTCTGCTGTAAAAATGAGGATTAGATATCCTCCCTGTCACCATGACTGGCCACTCCACCCCTCCTGCCTTCAGTAGGGCTATCACTGCTATGAATTTGTTATTTCTTTTTCTGGTCCTCTTACAATTAATACAAGTAGGAACTTCTGATTACATAAATGACCACAGAGCAAACAAATTCTCTGCCATTGAGTAGATGCCAACTCCCAGAAACCTTTTTGGTCAGGGTAGCACTTCCCCTGTGAGTTTCTGAAGCTGTAGCTATTTCCAGAAGGAGAGAGTCCTGTTTTTCTCCTGAAGAGCGGCTGGTGGTTTTGAAGGGCAGACTTTGAGGATCCCAAACTGACATTAGCACCTATGACACATGTGTGTGCTCCTCTGATGCACACACATGTGTCATAGATAAACATGAATATTTGAGGCAGTCCCTTGACAGAACAAGTGGGGACTAAATGGTTAAAAATCCAGTGTGCATCAGAGTTATACTGTTTCCCTTTTTTTTAAATTCAATCAGCATATTAAGCAAATCCTCAGAGAGGCTGAACTATATGAACTAGACTTTGGCATCCAGATTAGAGGAAGATGCGCGGACAAGTTGTGAAATGCGAATGGCACAACCTTGCTTAAGGAAAGAGAAGAAGCCGTGAAAAAAATTATAAAATCCAAAGACATCAGGACGGACTATACCCCAAAAAAGAAAATAAAGATATTCAAAACTGGACCAATAAATTATATAATAGAGAAAAAGTTTTGAAGTTGTCAAGGATTTCATTTTACATGAGTACACAACCAATGTTTTTATTGGAACCACAGTAGGGTATTCACTGGTGTATTAAATTGGACAGATCTGCTGGAAATGGTCTCTTTAAATGTTTAATAAAAAGTATCACTTTGACCAAGCACATTGCCTACAAACGTTAGACAATAAGTAAGTAATGACCATGAAAAATAAATTGATTTTTTTGGATTATTGTATTGTGAAGACTATTAAGTGTACCATGTGCTGCCAGAAGAATAAACAACTCTGTCTTGGAATAAATGGTACTAGGATGTTCCTTAGAACTGGCTGTGGTGACACTTTGGACATTTGAGAAGGACATCAAATTTAGTAGATTGCCAGTGGAAACAAAGAGGACAAACTTCAATGAGATAGATTGACAGTGCTGACAACAGTAGGCTGAAACAGCAAAGATTGTGAGACTGGTACAGGACGAGGAAGTGTTTTAACATAATGTTGCTGAGTCTAAATCAAGTTGATGACACCTGACAATAGCAATAGTTGACAGTTTATGTTTAGGAGTGTGTGTGTGTGTGGGGGGCGGAGGGGTGTTTTAATGTTAATATTGAGTAAGTAAATGCATGCTGCAACTGGCATTTTTCACCTAACATTAAACATTCCACACTATCAATAATTTTCTATATTAATCTATACCAACTTAAGGAAAGCATGTTTTTTAAACAAATCAATCAAATTATCTTCTTAAACAAAATGTTTCTTTTATTCTAATCCATTGCAATTCTAGGTACAATCTTTCAACAAGTCTACCATTTAAAAAATTGTGAATCTTTTTGATCTAATTTAAGGCTAGGTTAACTACACATTTCTTTGACACAGATCTTTAGGGTTAGTGGGCACATATTTTTTTTTACATGTGATATACATTTTTAAAGAAAGATAATAATAGTTAGATAAATTCTAATGTAGCCCTTGGTGTGAATGGAGGTGCCCTCATGATGTAAAGCACATGGGTGTTAACCAAAAGTCAACTTTTAAATATGCTATTACTATGATTAGATTTTACTGGGGGTTGGGGGGATGAGAAATTGTGATTGAGGTTCCTAATCAGTAGACTTTGAGTTAACCAAAACATAATTTGTCTTGAAGGGACCAGACCCTTGCAAAGGGGCACTTTAATCTAAGAATATAATCAGAGACAGAAGATGTCAAGAGATTAAAATCTATTTGAAATGCTCACCTGTTGACTTTGAAGGTATAAATAGCATTGTGCAGCACTCTCTGTGGCAGGGAAATCCAAGTGGTCCCTAGGTGTCGAGTGTCTGTGATAATAACTCTTTTTAAGATAATTAATACCAGACTAGTCCTAGGGAATTAGATATTAAAATGGATATTGAATTGAATATAATTGGATATTAAATTGGATATTGGATTGAATATTAAATATATCCCAAATGTCCCACTCTTCTGAGATGCTTTCAGGTAAACCGTCACCACCACCACCTTCCCTCTTAGTATATTTCCCTCACATCCCTTAATTCTGCAATTCATTGCAACACCTACAGAAACTCACAAAACTTTAGGTGTGGTGAGTGCTATTTGGTCTCAAGTTCAGGCAGTGGTGATTCAAATGCAAGGTGCACATCTAGAAGCCAAACATGCCTCAAAGTCAAAGTAGGTCTTTCTTGATTTTCCAAAAGTTCAGGAAATAATAGTATGGATTTTCAAGTAATGTGTATTAGAACTGTACTATGGTACCAACATTTTTATTACTGTATGTACTCAAGGATAAGCCGATTGGGATGTTAGTCTAGGCTCCTAAGTTTACCACCAAAACTGCATTAAAAATGTGCTGAAAAACTCAGCTTATACTCGAGTATATATGGTATATCCAAAGGAAACAAAGTTTGATATCTTAAGCCACATCATCTAGTAAAGCACTGTTAAAGATGCCCCAAAGCAAACAATGACCGTGACTTGGTTTATACGCTATAATAAAGTCAGTTCTTAAGGTCTAATATTTTCCATTAGTATGATTGCTATAATAGAAATCATCCTCCAAAATGAAGTTATATCTATAGGCATAAACTCCAGAATTATAATATAGCTTATTAACTATGTGGCTAGGAAAACTCATTGTCATCAAGTCAATGCTGAATCATAATAAGCCCCTCTCGGTTTCCTAAGATGGTAAAGCACAGACTTTCTCTCAAGGAGATGATGGTGGTTTCAAACTGCCAACATATGGAGCTAGAAGGGTCATATTAATTGAATCATTTGGGGTGGTTTCATTAAATCATTGGATGATTTAATCATTAAAACATTTGGGATGGGTTCTAGGGAAGCAATAGGAAATTAATACATAATATTAAACTGCCAGGAAATGTGTCTTTTCCACCAGCACTATGCTTGCATCCCATATGTCAATAACTGACTCGAGAGGCAGTTTGCCCAAGGGTGAGCTCTCAGAGCTGTAGCACTACCCCTATGCCATGCATACTGCTCGGCTTCCTTTCAGCTGAACCTGTGGGCATTTTCGGCTTGATCTTTACCTTATGACTTAATATTTAAAAACAAGACTATCTATTGTGAGTTGGGAGAAGGTTTTCAGAGCAGATAATCAGTTCTCATGCCCATTTTGCTTTAACTTATGAAGTTAAATAAGCAAATTTTAATCTATTAAATAAAACAAATCAGTATAAATTGTTGTATGGACTGAGAAATAGGAATAATTTTTAGGGTGGTGAAGGATTGTCTTTTGCTCTATTGTAAATAGGGTTGCCATGGGTCAGAATCAACTAGATGGCGCCTAACTGCCACAACAATTTATTACAATTGCTGTAAGGTACTTTATTTTATCTCACTTCCTCCATGTTTTCTGCATTCATTCCTCCAGGTTGGGCTAGAGTGACCTTCTTAACTTTGTCCTTCAGCAAATGCTGTCCCTTTGGTCTCAACTGACTCATGATTCTAAGGTGTCCATGCCTCCCTAATATTAGTGCTACATTTTTTAGACGGGCCTACTATTTGGCTGAGAATAGAGCCATGAGGGTATATTTGGTTCCACACTTGAAGAGGGTCTAAAGCTATAGACTCAGATTTGATCAAACTCTATATGACTAGTAAGTCAGGCTCGTTATATGATTTGCATTTTGTTGTCACACAGCTTGCTTCTACTCTGTCTAGGACCTTCTAAGCTGCTGCTCTGCCAATGTAGTTGGTAGCAGTAGCCACACACCATCCAGTTCTTCTGGACTCGTGGATGTGGAGAATGATGTTCACTTCCATTTGTTTGTTTGTTTGTTTACTTTTGTTTCATTTGAAATCAGATTGCCCATTCATTAGCACAAAATTCCTCAGCACCATTGAAGAAATTCAAAACATAGTTCCTTATGCAGAAAGAGAGTTGTAAAGTACTTGCCAAATTATATAGCTCAAAAGGAAGCTTTTCTGAGTTATTCAAACTCCACATTGGGCTTAAATTTTAAGATATTCTTTTTTAAAAAGGTGGCTGTTTGCAACATGAACCTATTTATTTTTCGGTACAAAATGTTAACACTATCAAATGCTAACACGGATGCTTTCTTTTTGTTGTTACTGTTAAAAGACAATTTCCTCTCTCTGGTGTCCTTAGCTAAGACCCCCAGTACAAGGTTGAATTAAAGTGGGTACAAGAGACATCTTGCCTGGTATCCCTTTACAGTGTTTTTATATTTTCTCCATTGACTATGATGTTAGCTAATGACTTTTCATTGATAGCTTGTATCAATTTGAGGAATTTTCCTTCCATTCCTATTTTCTTGAGTGTTTTAATTAGGAATGGGGGTTGAATATTTTCAAATGATTTTTCTGCATCTATCAATATTATTATGTGACTCTTAAGCTTTTCCTTATCAATGTGGTGAGTAACGTTGATGGATTTGCTGATGTTAAACCATCTCTGGATCCCTGGTATGCATCCCACTTGATCATGATATATAATATGCTTTATATAGTTTGTATTCTGTTGGTCAATATTTTGTGAAATAATTTTGCATCTAGGTTCACTAGCAATAGCAGTCTGTAGTTCTCTATTCCTGTGGGATCCTGACCTTGTTTGGGTTTCAAAGTTATACTGGCTTCATAAAATGTGTTTGAGAGTTTTTCATCCTCTTCTATACTCTGGAATAATTTGTGGAGGATCAGTGTCAGCTCATCCCTGAATGGTTGGTAGGATTCTCCTGTGAAGCCATCTAGTCCAGGAGGTTGTTTTGTTGGTAGTTTCTGGATAGCCATATATATCTCTTCCTTTACTATCGGTCTGTTGAGATTCTTGACCGCTAGCTGAGACAATCTAGGGACAGAGTACTTTTTCAAGTATTTTCTCCATGTCTTCCATTGATTTCATTAGAATACAGACTTTTATAGTACTTTGTGATTATCCTTTAAAGTTCACTGGGGTTCTTTGTGATTTATCCCTCACCCTGAATATAGATGTTAGCTTCTTCCTTTCTTGGTTAAGTTTAGCAGCAGTCAATTGATTCTGTTGATTCTATCAAAGAATCAGCTTTTTAATAGATTTTTTTACATTGTTCTCTTATTTACCCACTGTTTTCACTCTGCGCTGGTTTTTACTATTTCTTTTCTTTTGCTATTGAAGAATTTGTTTTGATGACTCTGTTCTAATTGCTGGAGGTGTTGTGAGAGAGTATTAATAATAAGTCTCTCTTCCTGAGCTCATTTGGAGGTGTTGGGGAGATAAATAGCTCCTTGGAGGCAGGATACATGCTCTCTCCCTGGGAGACACTGCAGTTGAGAAGACACATGGAACAACACTAGTGCCTTGATCTGGAGGAGCCCCATGAAGACACCTGCCAGTGCTGAGATGTTTGCAATGCTTCTGGATCCACAAGACTTCCTACCCACTTGCCTGTGATTTTCCTGCTTTCAAAGTCATTGCATGTGTTTCATGACTCTGAAGAGGACTATAGATGGTGTTCAACACAGGGTTAATATCAGACTTAGTCAATATTCAATTGTTCTTATATAAAGCTCGTTCTTATACACATATGAATGTCTGTGAATTTGTTTCTCTCTTCTACTCAGATTAGCACACTTCCTTTTTCATAAATGTACTTCTCATTATCAATCTACCTCTGGTAACTGCCTTTACAGTCCCCCATGCATTTTGATATGTTGTGTACTGGTTCTCATAGATTTCTAAAAATTTCTTAACTTCTCTCCAATTTTGTCCAGTACTCATTCATGTCTCAGAAGATAATTAATCATCCTCCAATTGTTTGCCCTTGTTTTTCTTGTTGTCCTTTTATTATTTTCTAACTTTATGGCATGGTGATCCAAGAAGAGTGTCAGAGTAATCTCTATGTGTTTGAAATTTCTCAAGCTCAACTTGTGCCCCAGTATGTGGTCTATTATCAGAAATGAACCATGAGCATTTTAAAAGAATATGAATGTTTTTGCATTTAGAAGGAAAGTTTTATATATGACGTTTATGTTTAATTGCCTAATTATATATAATGTTTACTCTATAGTATCCTTACTGAGTTTCTTTCCCAGTCATCTATATTTCTTTTATAATGGTATATTAAAGTCACCTACCATGATTGTTGAATCTGTGACTTCTTTTTTCATCTTTTGACCAGTTTGATGAATTTCACAATTCTATGATTAGGTGAATACATATTTATTATGCTCAATAGTTCATGATTTACTGATCCTTTGAGCATTACAGAGTTCTTTTGCTTGTCTCTTGTTATGATTTGTAGATTGAAGTCCATTTTCTTGGAGATTAGAATTGCAACCCCTACTTTTTTAATGTTTCTGCTTGCCTGGTATATTTTCTTTTCCTTTCCCCCCCAAATCACTGCCCTGGTGAGAGTATGAAGCCCAGTCTTGCTCCTAGAGAGCTGCTTTTGGATTTGAACTGTCAACCCTGTGGGCCACACATAACCACTACGCCATCAGGGCTCAGCTGCCTGGTGTATTTTATGTGTGTTTTTTATTCCTAGTCTATTTTTTGCTGTGTGCTTAAGGTGTGTCTTTTGCAGGCAACAGATTGATGGGTTATGTTTTCTGAGCTAGTCTGCAAGCCTTTGTCTTGTAATGTATGAATTCAAACTATTGACATCCTGAGTTATGATTTATTATTGCTGTAACCTCATGCCTTTTGTGTAGGGTGTTTTCTTCTCTCCCTTTATATCAGTGTACTGTGTTTGTGTGTGTGGCTTCATTCTTTCCTTCTTTTCCTCCTGAGGTCATTTTATCTTGACAATTTTTTGTCAGCAAGTTGACTTCTGGTGGAGCTCAGCTATATGGTGGGTGGTCTGCTTGTGTTTGGTGGAGGTTAATCTTTTGACCATAGTGAGTTGGCAAGAATTTTCCAAAGGTTTTTTTTTCTCTTTCAGCTTACATATTCATGGTTTCTGCTGACAGTCTGTGTAAATTCTTTCAATTATATGTGACCGTCTTTTTTCCCCTTGCTGCTTTTAAACTTTCCTTTTCCCTCAAAGTTGGGTAATTTAACTTTTATGTGCCTTGTTGAATTCCTCCTGAGGGTTATTCTAATTGATATCATCTCTGCTTCCTGTATAAGTGTCAGATTTTCATGCATTGAGGGAGGAAACTTGCTTCCAAAGATTCCCTCACTAATTTAGCTCTTGACTTCTTTGTTGTGTCTTGTTCTAGTAGATCAATTATTTGAATATTGTTCTTCTTCATAACATCTGTCACTGATCTCAGGTTTTCTTCCACCTATTGGATTATCTTGTTTGACTGACTTTTCCATTTGTTGAAGTCTGCCTGATTATGGTAATGATTCTCTGTCTCTTTTAGTCTGTTCATTAGATCTGTGATCTCATGTTTAACTTCTGCATTTCATCCATTAGCTCCTGTATTTCCCTTTGGTGTGTGGACTTAATCCTTTCTATCTTGGACTTCACATCCTCTATTATGGCATCTTTATTCTGTGTTGTTTTCCTCATTCAAGCAGCCATCTGAAGATTTCATTAGCTCTGATGCTGTGTTTTGTCATGTCTTCTTTTCTTGTTGAGGTTGTTGTGGTATGTTTCTGTTTGCACGCTGTTTTGGAAGAATTGTGTGGATATTTCTGGGAGAGCAAGGGACCCTGAGCGCTTTCTCTCTATATGACTGGTAACAGTGTTTTCAAGGGCTGCCTGTGGGTTTCTATGATGGTGTGTCAGACTCCTACATAGGCAGGGCATCATGATGACTTAGTGCCTGATGGCAGTGGGTGGCCTCATAGAATTGGGTGAGGCTGGTGACAGTATGTATGCCTCTGGGTCAAGTTTGGAGCAGGCCTGCAGCGTGGTTGAAGATATGGTTTGGGATATCAAGCCAAATAAAGGAGGTCACAGTCCCACTGCTGCTGGTTCAGGTCCCAGGGGAAAAGCCTTAAAAGTGTGGGGGTGTTGGGTACTGTGGGAGAAGCTGCTGCTACTTTGGGCAGGGCAAACTGTGTGGATGTGGGACAAGCTGCTGAGAATTCAGTTCGTGGGAGGAGAGAAACTGCAGATGCTGCAGGGTGGAGGAGTGACAAGAAATGGTGAGGATTATTGCCACAACCACAACCACAGGTAATTAAAATTACTGCAGTTGGACTGCAGACAACATTTGGACATGGCTGCTAGGGCCACGCGTGGGTGGTGGGCGGGACCCGATTTCAGCAATTGGACCTACCACCACGTGTGAAGAAGGTAGCCTCAGGAGGAGGGATCAACTCATGGTGAAGAGGGCCTCAGGTGGACTATCACCATTCACCATGTGGGGGTCCAGCTCTGGTTGTGGGGAGCTTAATATGGCCTCTGGTTAACACCTGGTATAGTGATAAGTGTGAGGGGGCCAATCTGGGTGTTACCATGGTGAGGTCCAAAGTAGTGTGGCCACCATGGGTCAGGAGTCCCAAATACCAGATCACTGATTCCTGGGATTCCAAAACTAGGCTAGATATGGGGAAAATTGCCTTCTGGACTGAGAATATACTACAGACAGTAATGGCAGTCTTTTAATTTACCCCAATCCCCACACTTGTCCTTCTGAATACAGGTTACATTGATCCCCACATAGCTCCCAATGTGGGCTGCTAACCTGCATCATCTTGCTGAAACCTCATTATACTTCCTTAAGTTTTGATACTAAGAACTGTAATATAACTTTACATTCAGTAGAAACTAACCTTTCAACTAAACCTTTCAACTAAACTAAATCTTTCAACCACAAACTGAGTTCAATGATTCATTTCTGGGCAAGCTTAATATAAAGTAGACATGATGTTCATGCTGTCCAGTCTGCTGAGTATAGCTTCTCACTTTCACAGTTGGTTAGTAGCCAGGCTTGAAATAACATCTTTGATTCTGAAGAATTTGTCTTCCCATTCATAAGAAGACATCATGGCTATATGCTTTGTTGAGTGTCAAAACACCAGTTCTTTCAATGTTATGGCCAAGTTCAATCTTTAGTCAAAAGCATAAAAACAATGGGTTTCAATAATTATTTGTGTTTGTTTATTTGTCTGCAGTGAAATATTTACTAAAACAAAATGAGATAAATCACAAAAATATATTTTTTTCCTTCCTGGTCCATTCAATGGGAGCAAACTAATTTTTGAGACCTAATTTTGAGACCTAATTTTTTCCTTGCTAACTCAGGGAGAGGTGATAAAGCGCTGAAGAAAGGTGTTGCTACAGAATAGCTATCATAGAGAATACGGTCTTTGTCAGCTGGGTTCTTGACCTGAACTAAGAATAAAATTTGAGACACTGTCACTAAGAAATATATGAGAGTCTGGAAGAGTCTGTGTTTTGATTGTGTCTGTGACTGAATTTCAATTGGAATTCAATGTTCAGGTTCACTGGTACCTCCACTATTACTATTTTATACTGACATGACATCTGAGGGTGGGAAAGCCTGTGTCTGGCAAACAAGACATTGCTGTTTTTCTCTGGTCCCCTGGGGTTTGTTGTAAGTAGGTTTCTCTCTATCAGCAGCACCAATCAATATTTATTTGAGCTCAGACTGGGTGTCTGGAACTAAGGGATGCCTTTAATTTGTCAAATTGTTTGTGTCGCATTTTATTTTTATTTCAAAAGAGAGGAGATCCCCACCTAATTTGTCACATAATACAAGTTAGTAAATTAGTATATTTTAATTTGCTATCCTCTCACTTTAAAGTATAAAAGGAATTGAAAAATATAACTATGTGACTTCCCAATTAATCCATCCTAAATGGGTCACCTTAGCTTTATTCTTTTCTTTCAGAGCTCACTGACTCTTCTGTTCAGAATATTGGGTAAGTTGTACTTCTATGCCTTTATCAGTTTCAGATTTTGTGTCTACCTTAATTTCCTGGTTCCCATGCCTGGTATGGAAGAGAGAAAGTGTCAGTCCAGAGAGGAGGAAAACAGGCAAAAGGAGAAAGAGAGCACTAAGAATATTAGAGACAGATGTTTAAATGAAACCACAGACATCAGAGATATCAAAGAGACCCAGTGATGCCATCCAGTAAGAGTACTACTAATACCCATTAGGTGGGTAGTTTCAACCTTACCAGCTGGGTCTTTCAGAAGAGGAGGTCGTGTGCTAACATAAAGACTTAAAATTTTGGAAATCCTGAAGAGAGTTTGTGCAAGCTGGAATAAACTTGATGGCAGTGTGTTTTAACAAAGACAATCAGTTTTGCAATTTCTAAGAGGACTTATAAAGTATTTGTGATGCATGTTTGGGGAATGCCTATGGAAAATGAGTTCGCATCTAAAGCCAATGGCAAAATTTACAGAGTTAATGTAAAAACATGCAAGTGAGTGGATATTATCCTCTTTCCTTTTTACCCTTTCTTTCATCTTGATAAATCAATCAATACAAGTAGTTGATAAGTATCATCAAGTCAGCTCCACTCATACTGATCATTTATCCGCTTAGCCAAACATTCCCCGGTGGTACATTTTCCAGATTATTTTTGAGTTTCCCCATCTTCTTTTCTAAAGAAAATTCGGGCTGTACTTCCTCAGGCAGGTTTGCTTAATCTTGTAGCAGTCCATGCTACAATATTCGTTGCTAGCCTCATAATTTATATGCATCAGTTCTAATCCAGACTTACTTATTCATTGTCCAGTTTTCATATGCATATAAGTAGATTGATAACACTATGGCATGGATCACACAAACCTTTATCCTCAAGCCATAAATTTTTGCTCATTCATATTTTAAAAAGATATTTGGCAACAGATTTGGTTAATATAAGACATCATCTGATTTTTCTCTCTTTTTTTAACCTAATCTGATTTCTTGACTAATGATTTCATCAACATTGTAGATCCAAATAAAATGAAATCCTTGACAAATTCAAACTCATCTCCATTTATCAGTGTTGTTTATTGGTCTAGCTGTGAGGATTTTGTTTTCCTTATATTGATTTGTAACACATACCGAAGGCATTTTTTGTTAGTTTGTTGTTTTAATTTCTGGCCTTCATCAGTAAGAGATTCAAGTCCAATTTGCTTTCAATGAGCAAGTTTTATTGCATCTCCGTATCTCACATTGTAGATAATCATGGCTTCATGTTCTTCACATAATCCAGTTTCTCAGATTTTTTGCGCAGCATATAGATTGAATAAATATGATAATAGTATGTATGCCTATGCACTTTTACTAAAATTAAACCATACTGTAGTCCCTTCTTCTATTAGAAGACAACCTCTTGGTCTAAAGACAGCTTCCACTTAAACACAGGTAAGGGTTATGGAGCATTCCTTGCAATATTATACATAATTTTCATAAAACATACAAATGCTTTTGCCTAGTGGATAAAATACAACAAACATCTTTATTCTCTGTGTAATACAATCCAGCTTATATAAGCAGTGATATCTCTTATTATACCTTCTTATGAATTTCTTATGAATTTGGCCTCTTCAACCTCATGTGATCATTTAAAAAGTAGAATATTAATGTTACACTACTTGTCTTCCAGTCTGTCATACTACAGTGGATTTTCTATTGTTATGGTGTTAGACTCTATGTTGCTGATATACCCCATACCAGCAGGGTGACCCAAACTGAATAATTTTCCGCAGAGCTCTCAGACTAAGAACAGAATATGAAAAAGGAATATCACGTCCACTTCAAAGTAATTGGTCAATAAAACCCTTATGAATAGCAATGGAACACTGCTAAAAGCTGAAAACTTCATAAATACCAGCAAACACTAACAGATTCAGTACCTAGAGATGAGTTCCTCAGGTTGTAAGGCACTCAAAAATGGGATAGAGGAAGAGCTTCCTTCTGTGTATGTCCTTGTGAATTACTCTTTGAATTTAAGGCAAAAAGAAATGTTTTGGTATGAGAGGAAGCAAATGACAGCTATCCAAAGGTTATGGAATTAGAGGTTGTTGGACTTTGGTGTTGCTGTCTTCTTTTGACAGTGCCAATCTAAGGTGTCCAGGAACTTTACTATTTTCATTCTCTCTTTGCTTTCTAAGAGTCATGAATTGGTGCGCATTGGACTGTGATCTGCATTTTCAACAGTTTAAAACCACCACTGTCTCCTTGGGAAACAAACTGGGTTTTCTATTCCTGTAAACAGTCACAATTTCATAAACCCACAGAGGGTCAATATGAGTCAACATTGACTGGATGACACTGAGATTTTGTATTAGTCTAGCAAATTAATTATTCTACCTTTGCGAACGAGTGTCATTGAAAGATTTGTCCTATCTTCAGCTCTCTCTGTGTAAATAGTGTCCAATCACTAAACATTTTAATATGGGATGTGATTGCCCTTGCTTTCAGGCAAAGAACATTATAAAGTCAACTATATAGATAGGTCAAAATATAAAACCTTGTCATCTGATGTTCATTTGACCCATTTTAAATTTTTTCTAGTTTTCAATATTTTCTTCTTTTCAGTGGAGTTTTTCCTATTTTGCTATTATTTTTCTTTGTTTGCTTCTTAATGTTATTTAATTATTAAATTGATTAATATGTGAGTCATATGCCAATAAAAATGAAAAACAGATTCTGTGAAACTTGCTCTTGATCATAGACTATTAAAACCAATGGAAGAAATGATAACATAAAAGTGCTAAACAGAAAAATTCAAAGAGCAGAACACAAAGTAAATTATTGCAATGAAATATGCAAAGACTTGGAGTTAGAAATCATAGAGGGAAGAACATGTTCTGCCTATTAAACTGAAAGAACTGAAGAAAAAACTCAAGATTCAAAATGGAATATTAAGAGATTCTTTGCCGTAATATAGAATGATGCAAGAAGCCTCAAGAAAAGATGGAAAATGGAAAAAAATGACATGAAGTCATTGTAACAAAATATCCAGAAAAATCAAACATAAGCAACTGAGAATCATTCAAATCTAATGGAGTATTGTGAAAAAGAAGCACTGGTACTAGCAGGGGGGAAATTCCAGGAATTTTTTCAGGAGCCTGCAAGATATGTGAATTATGCTTCTGAGAAGAATGGAAAAAATTGAAAAAGTAGAAACCCTTTACCAAAAGGAACACCAGCAAATAAACAATGAGATAGTAGGTCCAGACAAGATGTCGAAAGACCTGGGTGGTAGAATAAAAGAAAAGGGAAATAGACTCAGTGAGCTTTAAGAAAATTATTCTGACAACAATCAATCACAGAAAAGATCACCCCCCAAAAGGAAATCCAAAGAAAGTCTTAGAATGATGTGTGAAATTATCATGAGAAACATGCATATCTCATTGGGATGAATGATCTACAAGACTGATTGTGGATTCAAGCAAAATCTTTGACAATTTCATGATGTTACCAATTAGTACAGTTGTGAGGATTTGGGTATTCTTTACATTGAATTGGAATCCATACTAAAGGCTTCAATCTTTGAACTTCATCAGCAAGGGTGTCAAGTATTCCTTTGTTTCAGCAATCAAGGTTGTGTCATCTGTATATTGCAAGTTATTAATAGGTCTTCCTTCAATCCTAGTTCCATAGTTGTATTAGTCTGGGTAGACTAGTGGAACAAATTTATAGACACGCATATGGATATAAGGAAAAGGTTTATGTATAAAAGAAATAGGACATTAAGAAAGCATATCAATCTAGTCCAGTAAAAATTCATAAGTCCGATATTAACCCACATGCCCAATATCAGTCTATAAAGTCTCCTTCCAACTCATGAAGTCACAGGTCAGTGGGTGCAGAGTCCTGGTGCCAGCAGGGGTCCCCTCATGGCTCCTCGCTTCCAGAGCTCAGGGTCTATCAACAGCATCCAGTGGTGGCCGAAGCAACTCATCGCTGGCAGGAGTCTCCACATGGCCTCTACAGCTTCAGAGGTCTGGCTCCATCAGGTTCAAGGGTGGCTTCTCTGGCTCCTCAGACGCTGCCATCTTGTCTTGTCCGTGATTCATCTTCTCTGAGACTAACTCTCAATAACTGGGGAAATAGCTTCTCATCTCCATCCAGGAAATATCACGAGATTTTCCAGACGTATCAGGAGAAAGCCATGCCCACATTGAGGCCTCATTGGCTACTCAATGGCTATCTCCAGATTAACAGGCTAGACTCCACCCCTATATCTCAATCATGAAATTAACATAAGCACATGACCACCACAATAGTCTTATGCATATGATCCAGCTACTCTATTTGTTCTGTATACAGATTGAATATGTTAGGTGAATGGATACAATCCTGACGCATACCTTTTCTGTTCTTAAACTATACAAGAGCAGGATTCTCTTGTTCTCATTTCCCAACTGCCTCTTGATTCAAGCACAAATTCTGCATGAACATAATGAAGTATTTTGGCATCTCTATTCCTCTCAAGGCTATCTATAGTTTGTTATGATTCACACAGTCAAATATCTTGACATAGTCAATAATACACAAGTAATCATCTTTCTGGTATTCTCTGCATTTAGCTAAGATTTATTTGACATCATCAATGGTGCCCTTTGTTCCATGTCATCTTTTGTATCCAGTCTGAACCTCTGGCAAACCTCTGTCAATCAAGTTTTTTTTAATTCATGTTCAATACAACAAAACTGTTTTTGTGATGCTCTCAAAATGGAAGTCTGGCCAATTTCAGATGAAGGCATTTTCATTTCTTCATCACTGGGTTTTTGTGGTCGAACAAGAGGTAGGTTAACTTATCTTCCTTGTAGCCATATAGATTTCAGCCTATCACATTCAGGACTGTACACTAAGTTAGAACTGACATTTTTTTATGAGAATTTGAAACCATTTTTTATTTGACTTTGTCATTTCTTTTATAGAAAACATTTTATAGACATATAAAATGACCAATATCAGTCCATTTTAGTGTCTTAATTCACAGGATATTGATTTTTATGTGCTTTTCCCTCCTCTGATGACTTCCCACTTTTATAGATTAGATAGATTTCTTTCTTTAACTACTAATTTATGTTTACAACTGTTTCTTTCATTTAGAGTCATTCCTGAATGTTTTGTGTCATCCATGTTTTTAAGGATAGTGATTAGGTGTTGTGTTGCTCACTGCAAGGTCAGCAATTTAAAACCACCATCCTGTTCTGTGGGAGAAAGATGGGGGTTTCTATTTCTATAACAAGTTATGATTTCAGACACTCTCAGAGGTAGCTTGAGTTAGTTAAGGTTTATTGTGCCAACCTGGCAGATAAACACATGTGGGATTAATTGGAGGGCAGAGAGCTAAATGGCTCAGTGAACCTCACCTTTTTAGTCCTCTAGTCTCTTGCTATCTGATGGCCAGACCAATATAGGGCTGCCTCAACATGCAAGGTTCACTTCATGTGAGGCATGCCTGAGGAGAAGCCACATGGACTTACCCTGATGCAGCCCTGGGTGCTGGAGAAGCTGCATGGAGACCCCTGCCAGCATTGATAAGCTTACACTGCCACTGGATTCAACACTTTCTATCCACTGGTCTGTGATCCTCCTGCATCCGGCATCATTGTTTGCGTTTTGTAAGTGTGAGGAAGGCTTTGTAGATTGGTATTGGACATAAGGCTAAGTCAGACTTATGGACTTGGACTGGGCTGGGTTGGAATGCTTTCTGAATGTACACTTTCCCTATATATAAAACTCTCACACATATATGAGTTTCTGTGAATTTGTTTCTCTAGTTTATCCAGACTCACACGTAGTTCTACTACGCCCTATGGTTAGCTATGAGTTTCCATGGACTCAATGGCCTTGGCTTTGGCTTTAGTTAGTTTAGTTGGCTTTGTGGAGTCAGCTCTTTCCTAGCCCTATTTTGAATATCTTCCAAATTGATGGGCTCATCTTCCCACATTGTAATAAACAATGTCTGTTGCTTTTCATTAGAATTTTAGTGACTAATATTCCAAAATCGACCACTTCCTTTGTCCTAGTCTATTCTTATTTTGAAGGCTCCACTAAAGCCTATTCCCCTGGGGTGATCCTTCTGTCATTTAACATATGGAGGCCATAGTGTCCATCCTCACGGTCACATGCATGCCACAACTGTGTTTCAACCTTACAGGCAAGTATGATGTGATAAATCTGTTTTAAAATATTCCACATGGGAAATATTAGAACCCTAACATTCCAACTTTTAAAATATACAGGTTTGAGTGTGGACTAAAGTGTGTGAAAAAAAAACTCCTGATACAATCATTCCCCATTTTCTGTACAATCTTTTGAATTTAATTCATTCAATTTTCAAAAATAAACTAGGCAGGATGAGCAAGGAACCATTTTCTTTTCTGAGTATTTCATTTTTGGCTTCACAGAGCAGTATCAGGACCAATACTAATTAGTTATTGTTTGTTTTACTTCTTTGCCTAGGAGGTGGATAGAAGACCAGTTTTCATGGGGTTATTTTTGTTTATTATATTTTCTTAAACTGAGAAAACTTAAACTCTTATGTTAAAAGAATTTAGCTAAATATAGGATTTTATAAGTACTTCAAGATCTTTAGCATAAAGGAACTAATTTACGTGTAAGAAGGGCAGTTTTACATTTAGCATTTAACAAAATAATTAAAAATCGGTTATGCTGCTGGGGTTTCAAATATTTAGTGTCATAAACATAGATGTATGCTATGACAAAATTTAAATGTTTTTGTTTCTTTAGCAATAATTTGAATGTTTAAAGAAATACTAAACCCTTGGTGTTTTACAAAAGTATCTTTCCATTGTGTGTAAGTCTGTGTGTAAAACAAGAAAACTGTGCTTGAAGATGATGAAATATGTTTGAGCACTTGTGTATAAGGAAGGGATTATCTGCCCATTTGAAATACTTGTGAAAGGAAATACTGAAAATTGTTTAATGGAAAAAAATGTGACTTACATTTTGTCACTAGTATTTTCTACCAATATTTAAATTTAAAAATGAGTTGATTAAAAATTCTTTAGTTTGTTCCTCTGCTTCCAGTCCATGTCATTTATCATCACCTCTGCTCCTCTCTCCTGCTGAATTGCTCCTGACACCACCACATGCACCCCTTCATACAGACTGTGAGCCATACATTGCCTCTCATTATTGCTATTTAATATTTTAATATGCTATTTTCTTTTCCTTTTCTTTTTTTTGTATTAGCGGAACAAAATTTTAAATACTCTCATTCTTGGGAGCGTGGAGACAGCTTTGTCTTGGTGTGATAGATTAAAATGTGTGTTACAAAAATATGCTATAGTCATAACTACTATTAACTCTGTAACGACTTACTTTTAAAAATAATATAACTGAAGATGTTAATAGTGAAGTTAACATGAAGTCATATTGGAGTAGATTGAGTTCTAATTCAATCTATAAAAGAAGAGTCCTTATAAAAGAAGGCAAAGGACACATAGAGGTGGGTAGAGGAAATGAGGCTGTGTGAATGCACAGCATTAACAAGGCAAGGGACACTGGAGGCTACCAAAGCTGGGTGAGACAAGTTAGGATTCTGAGAGCTTGGTTCTGCTAACAATCTGAATTCAGACCACTAGTATCCAATAAACTTTCATTGTTTAAAACCATCCACTTTGTGACACTTTGTCATACCACCTTAGGAAACTAATGTAATCTAATATGATTTTATAATTGTATCATTTAATTGTTTCACTCACTGATATTTCATCTATATTATAGCAATAACAGCAGCTGAAATTTTTAGACATTGGCTACTAATAGGAGTTGCAATGATCAATGTCATGTGTTACCTTGACAGGTCTATAGTTCTTGGTGATTTGGCCAAAAATTTACTTACAAATATTCACACACACATACACACACAGAGTATATTTGCAACAACTACATTTAAGTGGATTCCAACTCATTCTGAGACTGTTATTCTTCACATAGCCTCCTCTTCCTCCTTAGGAAGTAAGTTTGAACTAGTAAGTTTGAACTTTCATCTTTCAGTTGTCAATCAGTCCAAGGCTTATTTGACAGAGCCATCTGGGTTGACTCTAAAATTGACTCTATTTCAAGAGTGGTTTGCTACACACATTGGCAGTTCAGAGTGTGCTTCACTGATAGGCAATTGGGTCAATCTTTCTACACAGAAGTTATTCCAATTCAAACTTAATAAATCTTAATTATGACTTAGAAACAAACTCCTAGGCAAGGTTCTCTAGGGAAACAAAGCCAGAACATTCATAATTATCTATATCTATACATATCATACAAAATAAACAACTAACTAGTCTTTAGAAAAGTATAGCTTAGCTGAGCCCTAGTGGTGCAGTGGTTGTGTGCCGGACTGCAGTCCACAGGGTTGACAGTTCAAATCTAGCAGTAGCTCTCCAGGAGCAAGGCTGGGCTTCCTACTCCCACCAGAGGGCAGTGATGAGGTAAAAAAAGAGAAAAGTATAGATGACTCAGTGCAACTCACTTCCATGAGACAGCCAGTGGCAGTCCTTCAAGTCTTGCAGGTCGCCAGTGCAAGTCAAAGAAGCAAACAGCTGAGTCCTCTGTAGAGCAATTCAGGTAATTTGGCCACAAGCCGTAAACAGCAAGGCAGGGCACCAACAATCAGCCAGATGACAGGGTCCCTTAGTCCCCTGATCAAGTGATGTATATTCCAGTAGCGTGGTGAAGCAGGACTTGAAGAAACCTCAAACTATGGTGATGCAGTCCAAGGATTAGGTGTCCCATAGGCTGTGCAGCTTGTAAGTAGAGTCAGAGAATCAGCTTAGGCAATCATACACTTGACTGATCATCAAAGAGCAAGAGGCAAGAAAGTTGGGGGCTCGTCCAGGCTTTTATCTCCACACCCTTCAATTAATCCCACATGTGTTCATTGACCAGGTTGGCACAATAAAGCAAACTGTCACACAATTCAAACTTAATTCTATCCTAATTATGAGTTAGACACAAATCTAAAATGATTACAGTCGCTTTATTTTATATACAGTCCCTTCTGACTCAATTATACTTCTTTATGTCCTTTTTTTTTTTAGATTAGTTTGTTAGTCTGGGTAGACTAGAGGGACAAATTTCATAGGCACGCACATGGCTACAAGGAAAGGGTTCACATACAAAAGGAACAGAACACCAAGAAAACACCCCAACCCAGCCCAGTGCAAAGTCACAAGTCCGATACCAGCCCATATGCCTGACACCAGTCCATGCTTCCCTCGGACCCACGAAGTCACAGGTCAGTGGACGCAGAATCCGGCGCTGACAGGGCCCCCCTCCACCCCCACGGCTTCTCGCTTCCATGGTTTAGGGCCCATCAACAGCATCCAGTGTTGGCAGAAGCAACTTATCGCTGGCAAGCATCTCCACATGGCCCCTCCAGCGCCAGAGCCCCCTCTCTCCCCCCGCCCCCCGGGCAAAGCTATGTGACTTCTCTGGCTCCTCAGATGCTGCCACCCTGTCCTGTCCATGATTAATCATCTCTGAGACTAACTCCCAACAACTAGGGAAGATAGCCTTCCATCCTCACAAGGGAAATACCACGAGACTTCCCAGAAGTCTCAGGAGAAAGCCGTGCTCACACAGAGGCCTCATTGGCTACTGAATGGCTATCTCCAGATTAACAGGCCAGACTCCACCCCTACATTTCAATCATAAAATTAATATGAGCACATGACTGCTACAGCTAGGTTCTCTAGAGAATCAAAACCAGTGAAGGATATATATGTACAGACAAAGATAAATTTATTTCAAGAAAATGACTCACACAGTTGTAGTAGCAGCAAGTTCAGGCAGGTTCCAAACCTTAGGTCAGATGTTATGCTGAAGGCTTCATCTGATTTAAGTAACTGTGGGGGCTGGTGATCAGTAGGAAGCCCACAGTTTGACAGATTCAGAGGCATATGAATCCAAAGCCAGCTGGTCAGGCTTGTGGTTACAGAGATGATGCTTTCAAGATTAGTAGGCCAAATGACAGGTCACTGATGACTTCCAAGATTGGTAGGAAATATAGCAGGCTGTTGGCTCTAATCCGAAGATCAGGAGGTTAATGGTCTAGATGTAGGGTCAAAACTGCAAAAAGCAAAATTTCTTATTTTGGAAGCATACCACACCCATGGAGCTATTAATTGCCCCAGGGTGAATATAAAAGTAAAGGTGCTTAATTCCATCTTAATTTTATCTTTTTATGGGGTAAGATTGGATGTGATTGCATTGTAGTAGATCAGATCATGGGATATTAATCAACATATTATAGAGAATTCTGACCCAGATAAATTGATAGAAATACTTTGTTCTCATAGTTTTCATCTTGTCAAACTCTGCTGATGTTAAAACATAATTTTTGCATGTCCTTGATCAAGCTCTCTCTGGAACCCCAAAAATCATTAGTATGCACTCTTTTCAGCTCAGTAGTATGCTGAATGATCATTTATCATAGTAATTATGAGCTGTTATAGTTTTGATTTATTGTATCTCTTTTGAACCATATAAGACTTGGGGGGAGAGAAACATATCTTTTCCAGTTTGCATTCCAAATATTTATCAAGGAGGTTTACATAGAATGTGTGCTAATACTAATTTGTTGAATGAATATAACTGCATATTTGTCTTATACATTTCAGTTGGTCCAGGAAGATAATCAGCATAATGGTAGAATTTATGAAGTTTTATCTGAAACTGAATCTGATCTCAGAAGTCCATTTAATTTAAACTTTCCAAAGTAAAATCACATAATTAATTTCTCCATGTTACAATTAAAAACTCTGTGTTTACTAACCATATCAGATAACTTAGCTAAGAGAAATTTTGATTCCTAGGTTTTCATGAGTCCTTTTAGACTCAATTTTGATGTTAGAAGCCCATAGTCTGGGCAACTCACTAAACTAAGATTTATGAACAGGCTACTATGCGCAAAACCCCACCATTGGGTAAACTGGAGATTTACCAGTATACAGGGAGCTTCTATTCTGTGGTGGAAATATAATATATAAATATAGAGATAGAAACTCTCGCTTTATAAAAATGTATTTCATGAACTTTGGGGTTTATCTGAGACTTTTAAGAAAAAACTATCATATACCAGAAGCAGCAGCTGTGATATTGAAACACCTAATTCAGACTGAGAACTTCTGTTTGCTCCTCTTGGGGATGCTGAATTGCTGAATTTTGGAGAGGCATCCAGACCAGACAAAGTATTATTTTTCCTATGAGAAAACAAGCATGGATATTTTGAATTCTTTATTATAAATTAGACTACATGGGGTTCTGAATATGGTCCTAAAATTTTGCTCATCCCTTTAAATACACAGCATTAGAGAATTTAGCTTTCTAGTAGATGGATTGCTTATTTAGCCTTACAAAATTGGGAATGTTATCACTCTGTCCCCTACCACCACCACTGCCACCTCCACCACCACCACTGCCACCACCACCACCACCACCACCACCACCA